>KZ308315.1:149359-214272 GCA_000376725.2 Ladona fulva
AAATGGAAAAGTTGCGGAAAAAGCACCTTATAATTATAATAATAATTATTATTAATGTTTTAGTAGCTCCGGGGGGATGCCCATCATAGCTGGTAGATAAGTAAATTTTTGCTCTCAAAATTGATACAATAGAACAATGTCAAAAGAAAATCAATACAAAGTCAACAGCATATAATATCTTCAAAAATTTACAAAATTATTGAACGAGATATAGAATAATTTGGGATTTTTTAGAGCATGTGACCCTTTTTAGGGGGAACCGAGAGACGAAATATTGGCGAGGGTTATAAACTTTGGGTATCTCAGTCAAATCTCAATCCATCCTTATCATATAGAATCATGTATCTTTATAGATACAATAGAGATTGAGTTTGAGTGATCATACCGACCCACTCCGAGGGCTAGCTTATGCTGTTCATAAGGTTCGTCACATCATTCGCATCCTTCCCATCAGAGGTTCCTAATGACACAGTGAATGCATCCGAGAGGAGAGCGAATTCCAACGACCGATACTCAGCTGGTCCTCATCCAGTAACAACAAACCGCCGGGACTCAACCGAAACACACTTTTCGTGCGAGAAATCATAAAATCGGCGCAATCGCTTATCCGCGTCCCAGACCTTTCATCTCCGCACCCCTATTCGAGTTACGGAGACATAAAAAAACAACCGGGAAACAATGTTATTTCTGTGTTTCGCATTACCCGCCCGATATTCGAATGCGATGCGGGGACGTAAAAACGGAAAAGCAGACCTTAAGTTTGATTTAAGAGCGGGGATGAACCCTTTGATCTTTCTCGGAAAAATTTTGAAATAGAATCGTAGCGAGAGTGGAGGAGAGAGAGCCTTAAGCAACGTTTTATGAGAGTCAACAAGATGTCAGGCGAGAACTTTTCCCCTTTATTCTCCCTCTATACCCTTCCCTCTTAATTAAATCCATCTCGGACGAAAGAAAATCTTTGGAAGCGCTCATCCACTCTTTCGGCTCTCAGCTGTTTGCGCAGCGAATCCGAGCGAAGTTTTCGTCGGCGGGAGAAAGAAGAGGTGGCGGCATTAAAAATTCGTGAGGTTTCCGAGGCACGTTCACCGCATCCGCCATGCTTGACGTTCCTTCGAAAAAATTACTTTTCTCCGAGAGTGAGACATACGCCCTCCGAAGATACTCGAGTGATGGAGCGCTGTGTGCTGAACACCTTGGTCGACTACGCAGTGGACTCGATATCGGAAATTTCGTTGATTCTTGGACGAGTATCGTAAACTGCGGGCGAGAGGGCGCCCATAAAGGTCTAGCCACTCAAACATCTCTACAGTACGGGGTTAATTTGATTTAATGGAGCGCATCGTTCTAAATAGAGTGGATTGTCAGTGGACTTCCAAAACATTATTTTCCCTGATAAATTCATTACTAGAGTCATGGGCACAAAAAGGAAATTTGTGATTGCTTTAGATACAGGCTGCAATTGCGTTGTTTAAAAAGTATCGTAAATAAAATTCTAATGAATATTTCAATGACTCTATGTACCAAATCCTTTCTCTTTCCACGCCAGGTTGCATTAGGTACGGCTAAAGCTGTCTAATTTAAAGTTCAATAACGTTTGAAAGCTTCCGTAAACGATAGAAGTAACACGCAACTCACCATTTAAAATAGAGTAAAATAGTATTTCCTTATTCTGTTAAGTTAAAAAAAGGCCGGGTATTTATTACACACATAGGCTGATTGGGAAAAATACACAGAGATAAACAGAAGGGATTTTTAGAAGGTCTTATTTACGTATGGTTGTACGTATATATCCAGGGAAAAATTCTGATTTGCATTATTTGGGATCCGGATAGCTAACTGGGGGCGGGTTCGCCTTCAGTGAAAGTGGGGTCGGATTGGGAGGTATTCCGTGTGTGGGAAGTGATCTAAGTTGTCAAAGCACCTTAACAATGCTACTAATATATTAAGGCTGATCAATATTTCCAAAGATAGAACTTTGTTCAGGAACTTAATAATACAATTTTTTATTTCATTTATACTATTTGGAATATTAATAATTTCTCTGTCTCATAATCTGATGAGCATTTTCTTCGAGGGAGCATAATATTTGAATGTGACTAACCAAGTTGAACCACAGAGAATCTACATTTATTAGCACAAATTTGGCATGCCAACAAAGTCAATGAAGAAAATTCCCGCGGTTCTCCTTTTCATTATTATTTATTACTAATTTTAGAAAATGCTGTCTTCCTTCGGAATCATAACATTTTCCCAGTTCTTCGGATCAGTTATTTTAAAGAGAAAAATGAGCTCCCATTAAAATAGGTACGGAATACCCCTTTTCCTCCTAACCCATGGAAGCTGTACTTTGCTGCATGGTAGAAATACTTTCATATGCATGCGTAAAGACGGCCTAGTTCCTTCTCGTATCCCTTGTAAGCTAAATTATCAAGCATGATAACAAAACAGGTCGCGAGGCGTGGCGTAAAAGTGAACATGCCTCTTTGTCTCGATGATTCCGAAGCAAATACCTAGTTATATCGAGGCATCCACGGTCTCATCTCCAAAGGGTTTTACATTACCACCCCTCCCGAGGAACGAGCATCTTTGAAAAGTTTCAGACCACAAGGTGAGAGGGAAAATACCCTTCCCTGCCGTCGTTACGGAAAAACAAATCTCGCTGGAGAGGGGTGTTTCGTTCCTTTGGGTATTGGTAGGACGCGTTCTTATCTCCCGACCCCAGCGCCCCTCGCGTTCAGCTACGAAACCAAAACTTGAGCTCTTAAAACTTACGCACCGAGCGAGCCTTCTTCATGAAGAGATTTCCATAAGTTTATAGAAGCGCGATTATTATGGCAGCTCGCGCAGCGCCGCGGCTTTGTTGCGGAGATTTTTGGAACTTGGCTCTCTTGCCTGGTAGGCGGGAAAGAGCGAGTTCCTCGGCACATGGGCAATGTTGCTCTCGACTCGTTTTTGTTCCCTCCTGCCAATCGATTATAAATTCAGGGAGGTGCTTTTGTTTTTGCGCGGCGGGGTAAAAGTGGCAACGCCGGCAAGGACTCGCGTGACGGATACATTTTAAACTGGCGACGAGGGAAAAATCACCTGGATGCCATTCGATGGAATTTATTCTCGGATTAAAGTTTTTCCCTTAGAAACCAGTTTGTGCCTGCCCGATGATTTTTTATAATTTGATTAAGGAAATTGATAATTGCAAATAATAATAATGATGATGATGATGGTGATGAAATGACGATGATGATAATGATAATGGCGATCAAAAAGAAGAATTTGATGATGATGATGATTATGATGATAATAATAATAACAATAATAATAACAACAATAATAATAAACGCTTCTAATGAAGTGCCAGATTGAGACTTCCTAGTCCCTCCTTACATGCCACATGCGCTCCAGGTGATGGTCAGTAGAGTTAACTGTTTATGATAACCGGGACTACCACTGCCCTTTTCAGTAATATCGGGTCATACAGTTAATTGCTTGACTGGGAAAGTGGAGAAGAGCGAATAACAATCGGGAATCAGAAATTTTCATCTCGATCGAAACGATTTGTATGCACAATGCATCTCTAGCATTTAACCATCGTCATAAACGGATTCCATCCGCGTGGGCCCGAAAATACACAATTTGCACACAAATAGACGACGAAAAACATCAAAAATAATTTCCATATCGCAGAATGGCTCAAATGAGTACGAATTTCAGACCGAAAATATTTTTAACGAGGCGGCTCCCGGATGAGGGCGGAAACTTGATTATTATAATTTTCATCTCTGCTTCTATCACTCGAAAGAGATTTCGCTGATGCATAATCGATAGTTCCCTAACTGTTATCACGTCGAACGATAAATTAAATCGGAATCCCCAAACTCGGCGGAGGAAGAGGATATTTCAGAACCAAATTATTTACGTCATCGGAGGTTTGAATAATTTACTACTCTTTCGGAGCCATCCATAGATTTAAATTCTGGAACAGAGGGGTGAATTCGCCCTCGGGAAAGGAGGCCTCGCGCGGAAAATTGTGATTTATTTCTATCGATGGTGTTAATGGTCTTTCTGGACTGCCGCGATTCCTGAAGCGACATTTTATCTCTCCGCATTGGAAAGTCGTTCCGACTGCTTGATTGGAGATTTTCCCATGTTGAAACCGCATCTGAAGATTGATCTCTGCTTTTTCTTTCTATGTGTCGTACAGTGAAATATCTTGCGGTCAACAAATAGAGATGAGAAGAGTTTCCAATCGCGAAAAGCTCCTCAAGTCGTACAATAAATTTAGGAAGAAACCGAAAATTAAATGTTGCCGTACAAACAGGTCGAAGGGACACATAGAAGCAGTAGAAGGGAGAGTCTTTTGTACATTCCTAAATGTTGAAGTTGATCCTAAAATTTGAAAGATTCTAGATGGAATTTAAAATGTGTGTTTTGAAAATTCATTGATGATGCTCCGTTATATCATGACTCCATGTTCGTTCCCCTTTATGCGAAGAACAAAATACGATAATTCTACCGTCCTAAAATAGAAGTAGGTTACCTTTGCTTTTTGGGTTCCCGGGAGCATTATTAACCCCATGTTAATTTCGCACTTTGCTTCCTGTAAATGAATCAACTCCAACAATATCAGATTATGATTGCTAGTAATGAATATGTAAACGAGTTCGAATCCGTCATCAAATCCAACTATTTTAAACGGATGCTACTGTCATAAACCTATTTTAAGTAACGACCATTTCCGCCATTAAAGAATAAAAAAGAGAATAGTAATGTGCGACGAAAATCGTGGAATCATAATTTGTATTAGGAACCGTGGTGTTTCTTGACATTATCAAAGCCGGAAATAAACAAAGCATTTAGTAATTGTCTCCCAGCTTCAAACCCCAATTAATTTTTTGACCTGTACGTACCTTCATTTTAAGGAAACATTTTTGTGTCTTTGACTCAGTGAAAGTTATTAATCAATCCAAATATTACTAATCGAACACCCCACAATTTTGAGGAAAACAGTAAAAAATACCAATTTAAAGGTTATGGTTATTTCCTTACGTTCACAGATCTTGCTATGTCGAACATTTGGTGAAAATTTTATTACAAGTTTCACTGCCGTAACTCGAAGTTTTTTTTTACTAAAAAACATTCCACGTCCATCAGAATGCGATCACAATTACTATATTTCCGGATTCCGCGATTTCATTGTTTGGTTTTCTTATTTACTCTCTGGAGCCCACAGAAAGCTTTGCAATCCATACGACAATATATTTCAACGGAATTCCTCCCTTTCTAGCTGATCGTTAGTCCCGAACAAATGAAATCAGTTTTCGTACCAATTTCTCCCGGCGAGGTCGGTGGCGGCACCCATCAAACACGGGTTTATTGAATCGTTGCCAGTATGGTGTCAGCATTCCAGACACTTGAAACTTTATTAGCTATTACGCGCGAAGATAACTGCGGCATAAAAATTCATTTGCTAGAGCAAATGAACTAATTAGTTCGCAAGACCTCCGTACTACGAAATTTGTTGTCATCATGCTCCGCCTCTTTATCTAACAGAAGCGGTATGCGAAATTGAATTGGGACAATTAAAATTCATGTAGGATAATTGAAGTCCCCTAAAACGAACTCTTCAGTCAGAAAATGTGATCAGATATGAGATGCATTTTAATGAATATGTCTTTGCCTTCCGGAGTAAGAAATCATCACAAAAAGCTATGTACTATAACTGACTATATAAACTGGGGTAACCCAAAACAAATCTGAAGCCATCCATCACCGTTGTTTTCGTAATTTAGGCCTTTCTATATTAATAATGACACGGATAAACATTAACATTGGCTTAGCTGAATTGAATATCACATTTGCTATATTTGATCGTATTATAAGATGAAAAAACGTACTGCCTCAAGGGTGCCAGGAAATCGTAGATAAGGAAATAAAGACCAACAAAGTGTAGACGAAATATTGCTTAATGTACATTTTGTTGAATGGTTGGGTCTAAACCTAATAACTCATACTAGAATACAAAAGTGTGAGGAAGTACTGCTAAGGAACGAAGAAAAGAACGCGTTATGATCCAGGAATATGGATTCGTCAGTATGGAATATGCTGAATAATATTTGGGGAACGATTTTAAGTGACCATCGGTACGGTCTCCGTATATCTTCTCTTAAGCACACAACAATAATTTGGTATGTACAGTGACTAAGCAATTACCTCGAATAACTGTACTATTTATACCTATTATAAATGAAATAAAAAAGTTTTGCATAGAGTACCATCAACCATAAACATACTAGTAGACATATTTACCCATCAGAAACGTGTACAATATGATGTTTATTAACAATAGTAGAACGGGATTCCATTTACAGGATCTGTGTACGGAATCCTGTACTGAGTAGTATTGCTAGTGGATTAGTGCTTGTATACCATATAAGCACTAATTCCCAGCAAGACTCCAACTAATTAAACATTTCAAGGAGAAACGGGCATGAAAAAATTCTGACGGAACCAGGACTCGAACCCGGGTCTCCCAATTCCGGTCGGTTGCTCTATCCATTGAGCTATTTCACCAAAACATTTCTTCTCCTAAACCTTTCAATTCAAAGGGGGCGTCTTGTTTTAAATGCCTATATATATTTTTGTGGTTAAAAGCAACTGTTTTTCTATTGAATAGCTATGCGATCCTTGCAGTATATGAATGAAGATAGGGCTCCCGGATAGCCAAGTGGGCAACGCGTTCGACTTCGTTGAATGCGGTCCCGGGATTGATCCCGGTGGGGGTCTACGTGCAAAATGACCTCATTATCATTCATGAATGCTATTAAATGAAATATTAGGCTTTTTCTGAATTGAGGTTCCCTCATCTATGCACTACGTAGTACTTGTATCTCTATCAAAAGAGTTCTACACATGCTCATGGGTCCTCCAATGTATTTCCGTGCATGATCCAAATGCCCAAGGAACACCTTCCTCCCACGATCAACTGAATGGAGAAAGTAACGGATAATTACCTCACTGAGCTCATTCGCGTCAATGAGACACACACACCATTTCGCATTCATCTCGTTCATAGTGTCCTAAACGTGGGCCGATTCGAGCGGCAAAATAATGGGACGAGATCGAGAGACGAAGACATTTTTCGACGGATAAAATGGAAATAGCGCCGCATAAATCCGTCAATGTAGTTCCTCTCTCAGCGATTTTGAAAAAAATTTGGATGAAAAAAGGGAGAGAGCCACCCATCTCTCACACATTTAAGCTTAGTTAATATCCCCGAAAAAAATGAAACTTCCCCTTTTCCGAACTCTCTCGATCCTTCCACCGCCTCTATCCTTCTCTAATTTAATATCTGAATCAACAGGATTCAATTACCAGCACTGACAGCGTTGCCGGAGCGATGGCTTTACGCAGAGGCGGCAGTGCCGCGGGGGATGCTGGGTAAAGTTTTCGAGGCGTGGGCGGAGTGAGGATTTGGGTGCGGGGGTTGAAAGGGACGGGAGGTTATTCCCCACCTTTTGGTCCATCTTCCTCTCTCTCTTCGTTCTACTCGGGCGCATTATCTCAACCTCTCTCTTCTCTCTCGTCCCGTTCTTAATCCTCTCTCAAACCTTTCCAATTTCATCTCTCTCAATTTCCTCTACGTTTTGCTTTCACAACAGTTTCTCTCACATAGTACGCCTTTAATATTCCTCAACTCCATCCTTACCTAATCTAAATTTTCTCCTAGTGAAAGCAAGTTATGTCTGTATAATATTTACATTGAAGGTCGGTTTGTACCTCCTTCATCATAAGCAACCAAGATCTCTTAAGAGGAAACGAGGCTTATTTACGCAACTTTAAATAAATGCTTTTCCATAAAATGCTTCTCTATTTTGAGAGATGTCTATGTCTGTCTGTAAAACCATCATCCGGAAGGGTGGTCGAAGTCTCAACCCCTCTGTCATTCGCTGTCAAAATTCTGAAGAGGGGATGAGACATACTCTTCAGGTGAGGAGAACAATAGTTTCCTCTTGCCTTCTCTAGTTATCACCGCATTCAATAAGGAGTGATATAAATTCATGCTATTACTCAGAAAAATCAATAGCTCATTATCCTCCAATTGAAACAGTCATGGTTATGAATGAAAAAATTATAAGTAAACGGAAGATATATTCTAAATGGTTCATACGATATGTCAACATAAGACGGCAGAAATAATTTGTGAGTATTATTTGGCAATTACACAGTAATTCACTTTTCAATCATTGCTTACGTTCAACGAAGTACAGCCAAATTATATATAATGCATTATCTTTCTTAGTTTTATCATAGAGTAATCTTAAGAGTGGTCTATGGTATTATATTGATTCTCGATATCATCGTGTTTTTCGAAAATCGCGTCTTTAAAATTCTTGGAATTTCACCCGCTTCCCAAGCAAATCATTGCTCATCAAGGTAGTGCTCTCCTTAACCGTGATTCTGGAGTGAGATTCATGACCTGACATGCAAAATTATCAGAGAAAAACATATGTTTAGCACCTAGAGCGACTAATGCAATTATCGTTGCGGTCAACTACGATGGCAACTGTTCGAATTCAGCCGAATTACCTGAAACGTCGAAAATTGTTGTCCTTTAATAAAGATATTATTCATTTCTCACGCTTCGAGTTTTTAAGTGTCTTCTGTGGACTACCACGTGTAAAACATGCGTGGATTACACAAAATGATTCACTTGAAAGCATAAAAATATTTCTTAGATCTTAAAGATCAGTCGCTGAAGACCAGGTATCTTCCAGCGATTAGACCTATTGGGCAAATTTAAAACCACCGTGACCGTATTTTCCTGGAGAAGAAACTGCAGAAATCAGACAGTTTACGAAAAATTACGAGAAATAATTTTTTAGAGCAATCTTATATTCTTTATTTTATAACGTTGGACTCAGCACTAAGTATATCGCGTATCAGTTTCGGGTGAAAAAAAAAACTTTTAGAGCAAATCAAATTTAGTCTATTTTAGTATATAAGGCTAACATTCATCGTATGTACGTCCATAAAGGGTGTATGTTGCGAGACAAGATCGATGGAGGTATCAGAAGCACATGACAATCCCGTTAATACAGAAAGTTATGCGCTCAATTGTTTACCCTTAGCGAGTGCGGCGAGACAAACAGAACGTGCCAATGGTACCTGTACGTTCGAAAACGGATTCCATCGCGGAAAGTTCTTCCACTTGTTGTCGCAAATGTAGTTAGCGCTCTCTTCTGTTTGTGCTTCTCATTTCACGGCCATCCATGCGGAAGCCAAACAATGGCTTCCTTCTCCTAGGTAACTCCGGCAAGAGCTGTGGGCGAATTATTCTGTCACAACCCGGTAATGGGAAGGTCGCGGCCTTTCATTTGGGTACATTGCCGTCATCGTCGGTGGAGTGAAAGTCCTCGACGTATCGCGACGTCGACGGAAATCACCGATCGTCACGGTTTTAAGTCCCACTGTTTAAATTTCATCGCACTCCTTGTTTGTCCCTTTTTAATGCTCTCATTTGATGATTGAGGGCGCCCTCCTTGATGTGAGCTCGGAACGGGGACAACTCCGCTGGAAGGAATTTTCGCTCCTCGAGAAACTTTGCTATCTGTAATCTCTGAACCGAAATGTATGATCAAAGCCTCGGTTAAATTAATTGCTCTGATGGGATGGTTTTCCCAGTTTTGGGCTAATTCGGCTTGAGTGAAGATCGCTGAAAGGTCCCTACAAAAGACAATTTGAGTTCAACTCGAGAAGAAATTATTGCAACCCCTTGTCGTAGTTGAATTGCGAATGCGCTCGATTGCGACGTGTGTAAATATTTACAAGTTAATACCTCTTTAAAACTTAAAGGTGGAAATGCTGAATTGTTGCATTGTGAAGAATTTGTAAAGTGTGTTATTTTCTTTGCTACCAATAAGTAAATTTGTTAAGCCAGTATTGAATCTTCCACTAAATGCAAAGGTTGCTATTGAATTGAAGTGTCAGTAAATCTGAGTAAGATAAATCGCAATTTAAAAAAATTAAAGATATGGATTGGCATGAGAAATTCTCTAATTTTTTGACATTCTCCGAAAATTCCGGAATTTCAGAAATAAAATCCACTAAATACGCTTCAATTCACAAGTATACATACAATTCTGCAGAATAGTTCACTTTTTAAGAATATCTCCTGTTTAGTTATTGCCACATATTACACATCTCTCAACTCTGCATCAATTCTTTTATTCAAAATATTTTATCCAGCAGCATAAAGTTATACGCCCACTCAACACTGTATTTACGTTCAACTAGTATACCACCTTGGGTGTGAAATATGGACTCTAAAAAAGCGGTTTTTTTAAAGTTTCGAGACCTATTACAATTGGAAGTGTCATAGTATGTAAAAGGTACTTCTGGTTGATAGAAAGAAAATTTAGAGGTACTGAAGCTGGAAGGAGAAGAAGGAGTTCAGGTGATGAAATAAAATGGTAGGGGATAAGGGTGGGTTAGTAGTGATAGAAGACTTGAATACCGTAGGAAGCTTTTCGATAAGTTTGTCATATTCTTCTCTCCCGAAGATGGCAACTTAGTTGTCGAAATACGTATCGAGAACAATACTTGCTTACAAGCGCGACCACGGAGAACCCAACCCCCGCTGGTGGGAATTCTTCAACGGTTAGTTTGCACGCAAACAACGGCTATTTGGAGCCTTTATCTGACTCAGATGTCTCACAACAGAATGTTCCTTTTCCGCATAGATTCACACTCTTGTGCTTAATTTTGCTAGTGTGTATCATCAGGCGAATATATTCACCTGACATAAACTTGCGGAATATACACATTAGTGCACTCTCTTCCATGGTTTTCCACAAAGTAACCCCTCATCATACCTATTATATGTGGCAGATTCATGTATGCGTTCACTTGCCTATTATCTAACACTTACCAACTAATGAAGTAAAATAAAAATTTGTAATCTTCCACAGAATTCTTCCAACTTTGTAAATTTCCACAGGATATTCTGTGGAAGATTACAGAGTTTTATTTTATTTCATTAGTGATGGCATTCCACGAGGTTACGCTTTACCATATTCATTATATACTTACCTGCTGTATTATCTAAACAATTACCTAGTTTTACTCGATTCTGTCTTTTCTACTTTTAATTTCAAGTGGACTAAATTATTGAAATCGTACCGCATTGCTGATGAGGTGCCTCAATTTCAAATTGTCACACATCCTTTTCCACATGAACTCAAGAGAGGTACCAACGGATTTTCGTCTTCGTTTCAGAGGTGCAAAAGAACTGCATGACGTCAGAGGACGGAACATTTGGTCGATGAATGAGTAATGGCGCCGCTGCGGGAAAAAAAGCTTTTACATTCGAAATTTTATCGCTAAAACTAATTACACCGTCCGGAGTTCCATTTCAATCAAGAAATAAATTACGCGGAGCGAAAACGTCCTCTCGATCGAAAACGTTTTACTAGCGACCGAAAATTAGAGACGCGGATATCGTCTCCTCGATTTGGGCGTCGAAAATCGTTCCATCAATAAATTAGGATTCCTATTTGTTTCTGTGACTGATCAACCGTGCTGAAAAATTCTGGCCACCATGATTCGCAGAAGGAATAATCAGTCTCTCCTGGATTATACATGTGTATCATCTCCGGAATGAGTTACATCACTAATGGTTCTTCGCGTTTTTTTTATATGCGTGCCAGATTTTAAGTGTTCCTTAGTTATTTCCTATAAATAAAACCCAATTTAGTCAAGCCCCAATGCATCATTATCTCAAGTATGATTTACATCAGTAATGTGATCAATATTCGTGCCATCTCTAAGAAAGATCCGTATACTTTGATATTCATTCACAATCACGTTATATTTAGAGAAACGTATTCATGAGTTAAGCAGAATTCATCCAATTTTCTTCTTTACTTTAAAACTTTGGCTGATGTAGCCGATCTTTTACCACCAATTTCTACGCTTTGCACATTAGTCGTTGCATAACAAACGAACGAAATTACGGTTTAGCAAATTTTTTCGAATAGCTTAATTTCATTTTTATGAAATGATAAAACCCAGCTGTGGCAGTTGATATTTGCCGAATATTCCTCAGCTACAGCAGTTATTTTTCTTAATAATTTGTGAATCTCCTATCCTGGAAGAGACAATAAGCAAATACAGGTATTGGTGCACCAGTTCGAGCTTTTCCATCAATCTTGATGATTAACCTAGTTGTCTTTCCTTTATCAGATTTTATAATCATTTATAACCATTTTCATCACATTTGGGGCTTTAGTTAAAACTTGAGAAACCGCTTCCAAATTGCACGTCGGTTCATACTTAACAATATAGATAATGCTGAAAAAGCTGATAAAAACATAACAAACTTCAACAATGCATAAAGCTATTAGCATAACACGAAATGATAACAATAATTAGCCTTTTTACGTATTTTAATATTGCTGAGTAAAAATGTATTATCCGAATTGGTGTCTCTTAAGTTGAAATTACTAAAATAAAGGTCAATTTATTCAGGAACTTCAAACATCTTGTTCAATTTTGTGTGGCATATAATATCATCAAATCTCTATCATCACGCCCTTTTTGCTGGAGAAACCCAAGTTTCCTTCGTAAAAATCTTCCCATCAGCAAACGCATACACCTCAATTTGGAGAGTTTAACTTCCCTCTCTGGAAAAGGTTATTTCCCGCCTTGTTTCCCCAACCAAATAATCATTTTTGTCACGCTTGTTTTCTTTTAATTCGGCCTCATTTTGAGGAAAATCTTTCTCACGGACCCAATCACGCGAAAGCTCCGTCGCTGATGGCATCGAGAGGCGACGAGCGCTCGATTGCCTATTCGATCGATCGATATAATTGCTTCTCGTTCCTCCCTCAACTGATTCGAACGCCCCTTGATCCTGTTACTTTATATATTTTTCCTCGGCGAAACAAAAAATAACGAGTGTGTCCACTGGGGTTTTCGGGTGGTGAAAGAGGAGAGAGGGGGAGGTAATCGAGTTTGCTGGCCCGTATGAGGGGAAAAAGCTAAAGGAGTCGGCCATTTTGATAATCGCTCACGCTTCCACCATCTTAATCGAGATGGAGTGGCGACAGAGAAACGATATTCTGAAATCCTTTTGACACTGGAGATCGTTTAATTGAGAGGATAACATGGGGATTTGAGTGATTGTGCCTCCTAGCAAAAATGTAAGAAGTTTACTAATTTCAGATGAACAGCCAAAACCACAAGATGGAAATGTGTGAGATAGCCTCGGCACACTAATGACCCTAATACCGTACCTTACAGATAATACAGTATTAACATTTTTTTTTCTACTCTGCAAGGAATACAGATTGTGCTCATGCATAAGACAAATGGAATAATCAAAGCAAAAGGATGCCTACGCATTATTAGCAACTAATAAAAGAAATATACATTTTTTGGGAAAAGTTTGCCTTTATTTTAAAATATGGCAATATACGTGAAATATCATCTCCGCTAATGAAGGCTGACGACTGTCATAAATAATTGTATACAGCCAAAATTTGGTTACCAGGTAAATATTTTGATTTACAGAAAGTTCCAACAATCGGTTTATAATAAAATGTAAACAATTATAATAGTTGTGTTAATGTACTTGGTTTTTTAATACGACTTTAATAATTTTGAAGTTCAAATTTTCTGCTGATACAGTATTGCTCTTACTAAATGGAATGCGTTTTAACAAAATTACTTCTTAACTATTTTTACTGCTACCGAAGGCAATAAAAACTTTCCAATAATTTTGAACTGTTTTTACATGACATTCTTAACAGCGTATCATTGTTTAAGTAAAAGTAAGATGAGTAGGATGATATAAAAGTTAATTTGGAGTTTTTCAGCTTTTATAATTCCTTGATTTTCACGTTACTTTAATATTTATATGCATGTAAGCCTTATTCTTAGTGTCAATCTTGTAAATCTTACACTTAATAAAAATGAGTATAACGAATAACGAAGAAGTTTATATTTCCCCATAGTCAAAGGAAAGAAAGTCAAAAGTTTATGCATGAAAGAAGATGACTCTAGGAAAAAAAAGATACACATCTTTATTCTAAAAATTTCTCTGATTTTGTGAAATATATTTTAAAATTCACCAAGTGAATTAAGTCCAGTTAAACCATAAAGAAACATGTAGGAGAAGAGAAATTGATAACAACTTTTTAAAAATACTATGAATAAAGGAAAAAAAACACCTAAACACTCTAAATGGATTCAATCCATTGAAAACCCCCAACTACATTGACGGATGGTCTCTTTCTGAAGTTAGGCAAAAATATTGACAGTTTCCTCCCCATTTTCCCTTTGAAAAATGGAAATATCTCCTCGCATCAGTCTCCTGACCTTCACCACTCATTCCACGAACAAAAAGTCTAAACCGTTCGGCGCCAATAAAGAAATGATGGCAACGATATAATCCCATCCCCGCGAGAGATATGGGCAACTGAAATCCATTCTTGTTATATCCTTATCAACTCCGCATTCCGAAATTCAAATTTGATAATGGACGACGACGGTTGACGTCACGTCTGCCTTTTTTCTCTAACCCATCTCAATCTCCTTCTCCATCTCAAGTCCATCGACATTCACTCCTACTTCTCTCCGATTCTCCGTCCTTTTCTATTCGACGTTGGGAGTAAAAGTTCGACGTAGAAATGAATTACGAATGATAATGCGGTGATAGCCCGTCTAACGAACATAATCTCAATCGTTACTCGGATTCATCGCATGCCGAGAATAATTTGTCTGATCGTCTTTATATAAAAATAGCTAAGAGAAACAGTCTATCAGTAAGGAAGAATTTTTATGGATTCTGTTATTGCTACGAATGTCAGTACATACATACATAAGTGTTCTACCTTTCGGTATGTCCATGTGCCCTAATATTCCCTATTCATAGCTCTTTCCTTCGCTACCTGCCTTTGCCTTCCCCTCTGTGTTTTCCCTTGCATTCTACCCTCTATTACATTCTTCAGCAATCCCTCTCCTCTCAATATCTGACCCACCCATTTCTTTTGTCGGCGCTTAATTACTTCAATTAAAACCTTTTCCTCCCCAACCATTTCTAGCACCTCTATGTTTGTTTTTCTAGCCACCCAGCTCACCTTCTCCATTCTACGCGACACCCACATCTCAAATGCCACCAATCGTTTGATGTCCTCTTTTCGTAAGGTCCACGTTTCACACCCATATAGCAAAACACTCCATATCAAGGATTTTACCAATCTTTTCGTGATTCCTTTATCGAGACCCTTTGTCATAAATTCCCTTACGAATGTCAGTATATTCCCTTAAATTAGGCAGCCCTCTCATATTTAAGGATACTGCATTTCACAAAATTTTCTTTATTAGCGACCGGTTTCAGCTACTTATAGCTATCACTAGGCCACGTCTGTCACAAGTCTACGTGATTTGGACGTGGTCAGATGATAACTACACGTAGCTGAAACCGGTTGCTAATAAAGAAAATTTATTGAAGCTTGAACATTGTTATTTCAACCATTATTGTTACGGAGTTCAACATATTAAAGGCTTCATCCATCAATTCTACTACTGCATTTTTTGCCTTGTTATTTCCATTACAGTACACGTAGGTAAATCAATATCTAATCATGAAACCCTTTCTATGAGCGATCTATTATCATTATAATCATTTATGTCACCTAACAACTTATGAATCTCTCGTTTTCCTAGAATCTTGCCATCGCTTACTTGCTTTATAAATCCCCCCTCCTAAATACTTGCCCCTTACATTATTTTCGTTGTATTTATTTAGCCGAATTCTGTTTTTCTTTCACATGAGCCTCAATTTATCCAGCTCATCTTTTTTTTCCACCAATCTCACGAAATTTATCAATTTCAAGACACACTCAAAAGCTTCCAATTTTTAAATGTTTCCTAGGGTCCACGTTTCACTCTCTTACACCAAAATCAGTCCATTATAATGATTTATGAAGCCAATTTTTATACATTTCTCAAAACCCCTCGTCATGAGCTCCCATTGCTTCCTAGTGTCATTATTCGCAATTATCCTCACATTTCCCAATGGAACACACGACGATACTCTGATTTCTCTGGAATTCTATCCGAAAATTTAAAGACTTTCCGGCAACGAGACGCTTTCATGCAGTACCTTACGTTTCTACCCTATCATCAACTTCTTCCGAAGCGAACGAGGGCGAAATTCAAGAGGAAAGAAGACAGGGGAGGGAAGATAAGAATGAATAAACCTGTGTTTAGGACAGTGAGGAGGGAAAGTATTAGGTCTCTGTTGCTTAGGAACCTCTGGGGGGAAATGAGGGAGAGCGTGAGCGACGAGGATTTAAGGAAAGACAAAGAGGGGAACGAAAGATAGAGGTGGGATTCCTCCGAGGGAAGGGCACACAGAGATGAGATAAGGTGGGGATTTCAGAGGGATGTAGAACTCATTTGAGAGGAAGGTTACTGAATGCGAGGACTTCTGGGGAAGGTAAGAGCGGGGGCGGAGTCACTCTGAACACGAGGAAGAGATTAAGAGAGGACTGGAAACGTAGCCGATGAAGGCTTGCTACGCAATGGATTCTGAGTGAAAGTGCTCGCAGTAACATAGTCTTTACGAAACGCTACTACAAGCTGAATGGAAGCCTTAGGAAGTGACTGAGATTTCTGCAGTAACCATGGATTTAGGTCGACGCAGATATAAGATACGTGCAATTTAAGATAATCAAGCATAGGCGTAGGCAGAATTTGTCATTGGTAAAGGTTCAGAGCATTGAAGAAAGCGAAAACTGCCTTTAAGCTAAGGGAAGTTAAATCTCTGCCCAAAATTTGATATAATAAGGTCTTTATTAAAGGCGAGATTGAGACTGAAAAGTCTCTTCTTCCATCTAACCTTGCGTCAATGATTTTATGTACATAAAGACTTGTGTGTAGTTGAAAAGAAATAGAGAGGAAAACTTTAGAAGGAGTGGATGTAAAAAAAAAACCTAAGGTGATATCTTAGGAAAAAATATCCACAGCAGGAAAACACCCTCAGAGAAGGGGGGTGTGAAAAACCTGCGCAAACCTAATGATAGTTCATGCTAAAAGATGTTTAAGAAAGCTGTGTATAAGAAGGAAATTACAAAATCAATAGTAATATAACAAAATTACAAATTAATAATAAAATAAAATCATAAACAGGAAAAACTGCAATAATAAACCATGAGGAAATAAGTGATAAAACAGAAACATCAGACAAAACATTCAAACGAAATTACAAAAATAAAATAACATAAAAAAGTGGTAACTGCAAGAATACACTGTGAGAAACTGGTAAATATCGAATATCGAGAGAATATAAAAAATGACACTTACTAAAAAGACGTGAAAAATGTAACAGTTAATTTAAATAGTACATTAATGAATACGAATAGAAATATTTTATTTTTATAATGAGGACCTAAGAAAAAGAACAAAGGACAAGTAATATATAAGATTATAATATATAGAGAAATAATAACACTACGGTCCAGTTTATTTGCGTTTTTTACCTAATATATGACCCATAAAAATTGAAATAAAATTCAAGAATGAAGGAAATTCATAATTTGATGCACACACGCTTAGTTAAGGAAGCTTATTGCTTTGAGGTAACTAATGCTTCAGAATCTGGAAGTAATTGAATTAACGTTGTGTTCAAGCAGAAATATCCTAAACTCCTACATCAAATAAATTCTATTACTAATTTCCGGAAACTTAATAATTGTGCATTCTGTATGCGTGAGCTGGGAGAGAGTTGATGATGAGAAAAAAATCGCAATTTTATTAGTAACAAAATTCCGATATTTCATAATATTTCTAGGTTTCTCCTTTAAAATAACTTCTTCAAAGACGAAACTTCACATTTAGCTATATAAAAATGGTAACTTGCATCCGTTTTTCATTCATTAGGACATATGATACACATTTCCATTTATGAAACTATTTCCATCATTAATGCGTTTACACCAAAATATGGAGTAAATTTATAAAATATATTCGTAAGGAAATTGAAGCTATTAGACATTTCAGCTTAAATGGGAATACACAGATAAGTCCATAAAGTATTAGTTAAAAGAGCCCGAGAAGCCCTGCAATGCCATGCTTCTTATTTCCTTGAACGATTTCAATGAATCCTCCGATATGTTCTATTGTGACAGTCGTATTACTTGCGAGGCAATTTACTCTCTAATCCGCTGTTAAAATTCTCCTCGGCACTTCAACATAATAACTCCCTCGTTCAATCATAGCACTGGCTCCATCGCTCATTCAACACTTGTAGAATATCTCGAAATTAATCCCTTTCACAGCTCACTCCGTCCTCATAAGTTTTCCTATTCGCGAAGAACTCCCCAGAAATTTCATTTCCTACGAAATCAGTCTCATACGCATCCATTCCTCAAACTTCTCCGCTTTTTGAATCCTGATTCCACGTGCATCGCGTCAGCTCTCTTCCGCAGCCATGCTCCGCCAACTTCGCGAGCTAACCTAATAATTCAATGCGTGAGGAATCTTCCGAGAACGTAGTGCGACACAGTATTGAGATCCCTTCGTGTTTTCGAGGGCGACCGTCCAATTCAAAACGAAGGCTTACATGACCAGAAAATGGAAAGACGATCCCAACTTTGCAGACGACAGATAAAGAGATTTTAACGAGAGGCATGTCTTACGCGCGGCCGGCACGCAAAATGCGGATTCCTCTTATCGCAGCAAATCCCAGGAATGCAGAAAGCATCCTTGAAGGGGTGGTTTGCACATTGTGAAACGAAACGCGCTTTGGATTCATAATTCCGGAATCCCCTTATATGCTCCAGTTCCAACTTGAGTTTTCAGTTGACTGGGGGATATATTTGGGTCGACACGAATTTATGTGATGGAGATATGAGCGAGTAACCGTTCCAACTCTTATGTAGATTCGTGATTGAACCAAGATCACCATTGTTCCTGCGGAAACAATGGCGGGATTAAACACTCCGATGTCTTTGAATGATTAGCAACCCTCGGTGATGAAGGCTTTTAATCTATTTCTGGGACTCAGCGTTTTTTTGCTCCAAATCGCAAAGCATTTTCATGGGTTGAATCATCCTTTTGTCTGTTAAAGTGTACGTTTGAACGAAAATGACTTCAAATAGATTTGGATGGGAAAAAGCTTCGAAATATATTATCCTTGCATTTATAAGGACTGTGACTTTCAGATAAATTTACAGTTTTTAAGATGATCCAGAAAATATCGCATCAAGCCATTTTTAATCAGAACTCTCGTGGATATTCCACTTAGTACATTTTGATTCGTAATTTTGCTGGGTTCTCACAAGTGCGATTAAGAATTGAGCAATGTTTACTTCTGAAAATCGATTACGCTTATAATAAATCAATTACGTAAATCGAGGTTATTAATCCATAAAAACAGAATTGCCAACCTCTTAAAATAAAAGGAAGACAAGAGTGTACTTTTTCCACAGGTTTATTTGCACACGACCGGTTTCGACGAATATTCGCCCTCCTCAGATTTTATGTTTATTATTTTCAGGTTTATTATTTTATATATTCAGGCAATTATTCGTTCTTCCTTTTACTTAAATGTGATGGAGTTCCCCAAAACTACGCCTTGCTCTGCAAAATTTATTGCCAATCTCTATCCTACAGTGTATAGCAGTTTTTACATAGGTAACAGTTCATTTTTTATAGAATTGTATTCAATGTATGTTAACTAATTGTTTGAAGAGAGAAAGAAAAAGTAAACTGAAGCATAAGCATGGAAAACGTTCAATTACAAACAGTTGTTGGAAAGAAGACGAGACAAAAATCGCATTGAATATCGAATGTTATCGAATTCTTCAGCAAAGAAAGAAACACTGACAGAACTCTCTTCCAAGCAAGCTGTATTACGGTGTGAAACGTTATCTTACGGATTCCGGGTACATAGCAATAAATAATAAATGGGAAACGATGAATTGTAATCGATAAATTAATAAATAACTTATTTTAGTATCAATTTCATTCACTTGAGACAATACTTTTGATACTGTTACTATTAATAGCCTTACTTAATGATATACAAAGATAGAAAAGCTTACATTAAACTAAGTACCCTAGATAAGTGCTTCCCAGGCTGTCTACAACGGCACGCTTATGCATAAATTCAAATTTTGCGGATCACTACACCAAACATACATAATTTCCAGGGTAGGTTAAAACTGAAAAAGAGAACGCTGCCTGTGGAGTTAAATAATGAACTATTATTACGACAATGTCTTATTATAAGCGAAATAACATACCACGAACTATAGCGTGGAATTAGAAGTATATGTCACTACCGCATATTACGCGGCACACAAAGAGCTCAGTCACGGTACACTAACGTGCCGCGAAATTCCGGTTGGGAAGCATTGTCCTAGATAGCTTTACTGAGTTCTTCTTCGACGAAAAAGCCGGAAACTGAGAGGATTAAAACAGGGATGGAATCAAATTAGGGATAAATGCACGGGAAACTTAACTCCATCGTTAAGAATTCAAGCATTACTGTGTTAGGCTCAGGAGTGGTCTCACATCCGTGCACATCACGGGAGAAACACGTGTACTCTCGGAGGGAATATTCTGCAATCCAACCGGAAGTAGAGAGAGGATCTCCTCCAGGATGCTGGATTCGCTCCGTTGTCAAGTGCACGGAAAGTATCCTAAGACCTCGGAGGGCACAAACGTGGAGATTACTTACTCCCGAAGTACTAAGCCGTTTCGGATGCTAGGATCGTCTGAGATGAAGATGGTGCAGGAAGAATATGACGTTGGAGCTTAATTAACGGGAAGGAGTGCTTAAACTCGCATTTACATCACGTTATGATGTTCTCTATGAGGTTTTGTTGTTCTAATTGTTCTACATTATTCCCTAATATGACTATAAATGGGAAGCTAGGCCAATAGGTAGTCATAATTCCAGGAAATATATACATGGCCTGGTTTTCACTCAAGTCCTTGGGAGGAAAACCCATCGAAAGGCTTCCAAAGGCACTACGTCATGCATGCTACAGACAATCCTTCACTTTTCCTGAAACTTGAAAGAACGAAATAAGTCTCAAAATTTGCCAAAGTGAGCATTTAATCGAAAAAAAATTAATTCTCCTAATTGACCATAAATTATTTTGGTCAATCCATAATATCTATCGTCCTTTTACTGTGTAATGTAACTATCGTTATTGCGCTGCGCTACTTTGCGCTATAATTGCCTTCGTAATGCATGTGTTTTTATTTCAATATTACACATTTCTCGGATTTAAAGTTTGGATGAAAATATCAGTGTATTTATTTGCTGCTAAAATATTAATGAATTTAACGGAATGGGACGTGAATTAGCCACGATAAATATGACAATTTTTTCCACTGACATGCAAGAATTTAGTTTGGGGATGGGAAATAAATTAAATTCAAAACATTATATGATGTTTAGAATTAATAATTTACGAAATTCACTTTTAACAATATAATAATTTCATACCTATTAATATATGAAATAGATTATACATATATACACTATATTATATAATTCCTTTGTACTTTCTTCAACAAGAAATAATCAAAAAAATTACTGTAAAAGGCATAGTATTATACCTTTAACGAGTTAGTCATTATCTGGAAAGCCTTGCTCATCATCTGCACATCATACGAACAGACATACGGGTGAGGCATTCCTCACCGACACTGTAAAGCGAACCTTTCAGCTAAAATCTCCAGCTCTGCGCGAACAAATAATTAACTCGATGCGTTAGCAAGATGGATAACGAAGATAATGCCATAACTACGCGTTCGGTAACGCGTTATCCAAGTGGCATCAGCGGAGTCAAGCCACTGGGAGGTGGCCACTGAGAGCTGCAACGGGTAGGATGAGATCATTCGACTCTCGTAAGGAAGTCCTCGAATCACAAATCACCTCCGCCCAGGGACGGATACACAGTCGGTGGAGATATATCAACGAAGTGAGTCGGTTTATAGGAGGTGACTTCCTTCCTAGCCCCTTATCTCTCTTCCTTTTCGCAATCTTCTTCGCACCTTTCCCTTCCGAAAATGGGAAGAGGGAACGGCGAGGTTCAGAGAACGGTGGAAAGAGCTTGGAGGAATCAACGTTATAAAATTGAAGCTTTCGGAAGGAAGAAAGAAAGGAAGCAAACGCGTATTTATTTATGACGATATTAGAAGAAACGTCCGTTGAAATTTAACGGGAAAAACAGGGGAAGAAATTATGGAATTATTAATTTGACAGTAAAATCTCCATTGATGATATATTTTTAAATGTGTCATCAATAACATATCGTAAGTTCCTACAGCTAGCGTATGAATAAGTACGATTATGTACGGTATACGTAGTATTTTATGTATTAGATTATGCCACATATTCAACAGCATCTTATGTACTGCATTACGATTCGTACACACCTAAGTCTAACCACAAGATGGCTATTAGCACGGAGACTATTTCATTCCATTTCTTTAAAATTATAATAACTAATACCTCTCTGTATTTCACCAACGAATTTACTATTTGTTTTTATATCTGTATCTTTCCTAGCTGATTACCTAAATACTCTCTCGCTAGCCATGTAATACATATATTCTACTTTTTTAATTCTTCTATCTCCGTTTCATTTCGCCATGAAATAATTTTCTACCCTATCATATCTAGAACTCCATCATGATTTCACATTCAAGTTACTGTAATGAAGTAAAAGGATTGAAGAGATAATGAACAGGTGTATAACTTTATCCACGGGAGTAATTTTTAACCACTTAAAGAGTAAGAACCGGAAGTCAATTGATCCAAGGCTCAAGAAAGGAAGTAGAAGAACTAGGAATTACATGAGAGATTATACGGAATCAATAACTATCGGAAGTTCGACAAAAATGTTTAAGAATTTTTGGAAGAAAGAATGAGGTAAGATCTGTAAGAGAAAGAAAATTCTAAACGCAATCTTCTCACGTACAGAAATGGGAGTTTAAATTTCTACAATATCATGAGCTGAAATTTAACTCTACGCAATCGTCATTAAGAAAATCCTTTTTTCTCATACGGAAAACAGGAACAACTAACTCAAAGGTACTATCAACGTATCAACGAAACGGAAGCTAAACCAATCAATATCTTCCATAAAATAAAGAAAGATATATAAAAATTACATGGTGTAATCCCAAAAAATCAGTTTAACGTTGTGTGTCGATTAAATTTAAGTATCGCATAAATGCGAAATATAATTCGAAAATTTCTCGAAAGTCAAGGAATAAAAATTAAAGAGATCATTTGGAGCGTTATAATTAAAATATTTAATCAAATAAAGGTTTATTAATGTAATTCGACGATAAAATAAATAATCGTGATTCATAAAAGGTTTTCATTAAAATGCAACTAAATTTGATATATCACAGCGAAAATCATATAATTGGTAAAATGCTTTACAAAATTATGCGCCGAATCCTTTTTTGTGTAGTAGGATGATAATCGAAGCTAATAAATTCATCCGTCAATGGACTCAATGACCGGGATTCTGGATGTCATATTTTAGAGGAAGTTGGATTGAAAAATATCAGAGTATTTGACGTTTCGGCACATTTAAGAGTAATGGTGTGTGATAGTTTTTCCAGAAAGGGAGATTATAGAATGTTTAGTTCCAAAACATCGCAGGGAAAAACTTCCCCCTATGTAGGTGTTTTTCTTTATCAGCCCTACGTTTCCAAGATCTGTTGTGCTGAATTTTCACGATAAAAGAGGTAAAGAAACATCAAGATATTTATCGGTGTAGGTAGTGGAAAGGAAAAAATTTGAGATACGAACGGATTTATCAGAAAATGAGGCTGAGGAAGAATGCCTAACTCCTCATCCTGCCCAGCAAGCCTCATTCTCTCTTCAGAGTTTTGGTAGCTTTTCAGCGACGGTGAATGGTTTGAGGTTCACACCGGCATGTGGGCTATCTAACAGACAGACTTGCACTATATAAACATTAGAACAAAACAAATCTCAGTCAGCAAAGTCATCAACTGTGCTTGAACCAAAGCCGAATAGACAGAAAATGCAACACAAAAGAAATGAGAGACGAAGAGATAAATAGATTATTAGAGGAAGACACCGAGGAATAGAGAAGGGGGTACAATCGGTACAACTGCCACGGACGCAAGGAAAATAGGGGTAAACGACAAAGAGAAGCAGAAAGAGGAAACGAGAGCCTAAAGGAAACAAGGAGAAGAGAAGAATGGTGCGGAATGAAGAAGGGGGCATCGGCATGGGATGAAAGGTATTAGATTTCGTTTGTTTAGAGAGGGAAGAGGGAAGCCGGGAGAGAAATACGGCGGGAAAAGGGAGATTGAGGTATAGAGATACGAGAGACTGTTTCAGAGGTGGAGAGAAAAGCGAAATATAGATGAAAGATGAAGGAATTTGAGATTTAGACGAGGGAAGTAAGATTAGCGGATTCTGCGGCACATTATGCAACGTTTATGTGCATAATGTGCCGCTTTGTTTCATTTCCCGATTTCACAAAAGTGGCAGTGAGAAAATCAAACTACTACTGATGAAGACTAAGCGGAGAGACCCTCTAGTTCCTCCAGAGGTGAGGTTCCTTAGGAGATAATACCCGTCTTAGCTGTCCATCACGCCCATCATCATGCCTCTAAGCCTCTGGTCACGGTACGTAAACATCCATTAAATCAAATATGTATAAAATAGAACACCACATTTATGAATTACATAGGCTGCAAGCGCAAAGGAAAGCAAGGTTGTTATTAAAAAGATGGGAACTGGCAAAATTGGCAGGCTACTAACCCCTTTCATAATGACGACGAGTATAAACGTCATAATACAGGATTCCTTCCTTAAGTCACTGAAGTTAACTGGTTGGTTAGTCAACTATCTCTTCCCTTTTTGACCGAATATTCTCTGATATTTAGGCAATTTATGCCATTGCAATTAATTCTCGACTTTTAGAAAATTGTGCTTTCATACGTTTGCAACAAATCTATATAGTGAAACTCGACAAATTCGTAAGAAAATAAAGTTTCGCAAGAAATGCGATTTTGTAACAACGCGAAGTTATGAAAAAATAATTAAAAATTCGTTAACGCTGTTAATAGTAGATATTTTTCATAAATACTTAGTTTCGTAACGAGCGAAATTACGTTAAAATATCGTAATTACAGCAGACATTCTCTACGGGATGCGTATGTTTCGTTTATGACGTTTAATTCTATTACGAATTAGAACAGATATTATATAGGAAGTGGTAAAGGTAAATGAGCGTTATTATGAGAGAAAGAAGGCTGGAGAAAATTTTAATGAAAGGAGGAAATGCGAGTTCAACTTGAATGAAGATTCAGAAACCGTGGTTGAAGCCGTTTATCTCCTCTAGCTAAGTCTCGAGTTCGAAGGAAAAATTAATATTACGCCTTTAGCTCCTGCGCCAGAGCATAGTGATGTTTTTACATTGGGAATAATTCTAAGCCGCATTGCGCGTTAATAATGAATGATAGAATGTTATATACGCATGCGTCACACTAATATTGATCCTCGGTGAAATTAGTAATCTATGCATTGTCTTCATGTACCTGATTAAGTGTTGTGACTACTGCCTAACGGAGTTTTTATGAGGGTTTCCTACCCTTCTAGGGTAAATGCCAGGCAGGTTACAAATTTTCTCCCCGAAATTCTTATTTCATAAAATGTTAAGTATTTAATGTAACATCTTTCAAAATTGTACCCACTGCCACCAGGTCATGCATCTACCTGCAGTGATATCTGTAAATAAATTAATAAATATTACGCACGAGAAATATGCCTCAAATCCCTCAAGAACAACACATACGGCGAAGGAAGAACTGAAGTGAAAACGTTGGCAGGGAGACGGGGAAAACGAAACAGCTGAAGGCAGGGTAGCGATAACGAGAGAACGAAGTAATGGCATCTGGAGAGGGAAGCAAAGGAAGAGCGACGGTAACAAGGGGAACGAGAGAATTATACAAGGGGAAATAATTAGGTGAGGTGCATCCAAGTGGGAGGAGTAAGTAGACCCCCTTTCTCCTGGGGTCAGGGGACTATCACCGCTTAATTTCCCCCTTCTAGGTGGGATTTTCATCGGAGGAACACGTCTCTTTCTTCCTTCAGATTGCTTACGCTCGGATGATTCGCTCCTGGCGGTGCCTCGTACGCTTTCGCCCGTGTTTTGTTTTTTTTCCACGGACGCTATTTCATTAGGACGGAGACCGCCTTTTGAGACCGGCAATCGACTTCGCCGAAGATCGCGTTGCGGTTCGAAAAAGCGGGAAAGATAAGAGAGGGGCTTGTTCATTGACCTTAACGAGAGCTTTGTAAATCATCTGCGGAGTTCGAAATGTAGGCGTGGGGACGGATTCATTAAAATAACTTTCCGGAGAGAGAATTTGGTTTTCTCCGGAAGGTGCGTTAGTAGAGAAAATGCTTTGCTTTAATTTAACGATAGAATATGAAGGTTGGATTTACGGAACGGAAAATGAGACTGCGGTTGCTTCAATCTTCAATTATTGCAAATGATGCATTTTTTCCGAATGATCTTTGATATCGGGATTCTGGTTACGGAGGTTATGGCAATTATTTATCTATATCTCCAGCGAATTATGGACGTACTACTTCTAAACTTGACTACCTTACGATCGATTTGACGGATTTTATTCCACATCATTTAGAACTAGTCCAAAGTTTTGAGTTCCTCATGGTTTACCCATTAAAATGTCGTAATAGTTCACAATGAAAAGGGTTTAGGTGACTTGACACGATAATGCGTGCGCCTAGGAGAATTCCCAAGGAGAAAGGTACATGAAAAGAGTCTGCCGGGACCGGGACTCAAACCCTGGTCTCCCAATTGCCGGTTGGTTGCTGTTCTGGTGGGATAGCTCAATGAATAGAGCAACCAACCGGCATTTAGGAGACCCGGGTTCGAGTCCCGGTTCCGGCATACTCTTTTCATGTACTTTCCTCCTTGGGGATATTGTATTAGTAGTAGCAGTAGTAGTATTGTTAAAAGTGATAAGGTCGCACAGGGGAGCTCCCACCGGGATTCGAACCTAGGACTGCTTCCACAAAGTCGAACGCGCAGCATACTACCCTAGAGCCATAAAAATGTTGTAATTGACCCTCTGAGCTACCGAGTTACACCTTTAGGAGCCTTGAGACATTTTGTAGCTCCGAAGAATATTAGATCATAATTAAAAACGAAAACAATGCTCCGAATTACATCTTTCGTTGGAATTCCTAATTTTTTTTGGGCGATGGAGAATGAAAAAGACCAGAATTAGGTCTGCAACGCAAAAAAGCTTCGGCAGGAAAAGTTTCAAATCACCCATCAAAAAGAGTGGGATCATTTAAAAAGCCAGTGGATCGGAATGAAGACGAAAAACAAAGAAATAATGGCCAACGAGGCCGCAGGAGCTCTTTCAGGAGAAAATACTAATTTACGCGCGATTCTCATAGGGAAAGGGAGATGCGGGAAGCAGTGGGAGATTACGTGTTTGTCCATGGAGGATATAAGGAAGAGCCGACGCAGCATGGGAAAGAAAAGGGGATAATCTAGCTGCTTTTCACGTGGGAATTCAACCCGCTCAATATGCTTTGCCCTTATCTCAGCAAATGAAAAAGGTCTGCCCTTGCTGACTGTCTTTAGGAACCACCATGGGGAAAATAAGATCGCCCGGCGTCCCGGCTGGTATATGAGATGAGAGGGTTTCCCCGACGACTTTGCAGAACACGCTTTTTATAACCCGCGATCAGGACCGCCTTTTTCCGCAAGGTTGTTACGGAGGATAACTGCCTAATCTCGTTCCCATTTAAAGGATATTAATGCTTTGCAGCACGTTGTTTGCTTAAGCGAGAAAGTTAAGGGATATATCTTCATACAGTTTGCTCCAAATGCCAGGTCTATTACGGGGCGAGATGATACAATTGTAAGTTTTCATTTCATTGCGGAAATATATTATTAAAGTGTGGAAAATAATAAGGAATCCAACCTTTTGTAGTAGTTGTTCTTAACCTCTGGGACCCCGAGATGTTACGACAAAAAAGAATTGCTTACTAAATTCTTGCAGGGACAAATGAGTAAGATTCTTTTTTTCAGCTTATCCTTTTGGAATTTATTTTAGTGGTTCAATTTCTCTTAATTTTACATTACAGAGAGCCCAATTTTTGTTCACAGTATTTATTAAAAAATTGTCATCTTCGTATAGGGTGCGAGGACAGTTTGATATTTCAGTTGATGCTATTAGGTGAAAGGGTTTAGAATTACTGTTCAGACGCGTTTAAATGCGCGAAGGAAATTTTGGTTAGAACTAAAGGTACATGCAGAATCCGATATGTGACAATGTTTAAGCCTGTCTGTAAATCAACGAGCCCGAAGACTAGTTGCATTTTCATCCCCTCTACTAATAACAACCAGAAGCTTTGAAAAGGGTATAAGGATTACAATGTAATATGCGGAGTGAGTTAATCTGTCCTTAATTTCCTCTGTGAATACACACAATAAGAATGAAATGCAACTACTTTACGGTTCTTGCCTACCCCGTGATTCTTCTATTATCCGTGAGCCTTCTATTATCTCATAATTTCGACGAATCTTTATGCTCAAAATGATGGCTTGAAATTTATTTTAAATTAACCACTCAGTGTTAAAGGGGAGATTCAGCGCAGAAAAAAATGATGAAAGAGTAGAAGTTAAGAAAGGATGAAAGAGTACAAGTAATACATTCTTTGGTCGTGGTCGTGGTCCTGCTGTGGAATGTAATAGTTTTCATTTATTTTTCGAAAAATGACAGAAAAAACGTATAATTTTTCTTCTTACCTACCAGTATCGTTATATGCTATAAATAGTGTTAATCACTGTGCTGCAAATGTGGATATTTTTTTCGCTTAGAGTGATTTGGGTAACTGAGATGATCGAGAGAAAATTACACCAATCCTAATTGCCTAATTAGCCTACATTTCTAAAGCTTTGTTCACTAACGGTTGAGGGGTTGAGTTTCTAACATACCTTCGATCCGAATAACTTAGAGACAGACCTTTTGGTCTTAGTTTCTTAAAAATAGAGATCGAAACGACTGGAGAGAGCTATACGCCGATTTTAAAGAGCAATTACGAATAATGAGGCTGGGAAAAGGACTCCTAAGTAATTTTAGTGCTCAAAATCCAAAAATCAACCATTACAACGATTGGAAAAGAGATTCGCTTGGACCTCTTTTAGCAAAAGAACAATAAACCAACAACCCTTTCAAATTCGCTTCACCTAAATCTCTGGGGACGTTTATCTGAGACACAGAAAGACTCTTTCAAACTCAATCTCTTCTAGCGAGCCATGAATTATCAAAGGAAGTACAACAATAGCTTAAACACGTCCTCGGCGCAGTTATAATGCGAAGGGGTTCCTTTCCCTTGGACAAAACCCTTGAAATGCGATTTCCTCCTCCAGACTTTTCTCTTAATTACGTTACTCGAGTAATAACGGCTAATGTTGACTCGTTGTAGACCACGGCCGAGAAAAATAAACAGCTAAAAGCCCGCTTTAATGAACTGCTTCATTCTGCTCTGATGTAACCTTTTCGCTCGCTCTTGTGACTCACTTGTTTACGCAAGACCTCATCGAGATCCGATACGAATGTAAACAGATTTAAAAATAGCTGAGGAATTAAAACTGTTTGTCCTCGTTTTCCTCTTGGGTCTTGATTCGTATTTATCATGGCGGCGGAGCGCAAATAAGTGACTGTCGGGATAGAGGCGAAAGGATTTCCGTAACTGAAGACTGGATGGGGAGACGCGAAAGAGATTCTAGAAGGACGGGATTGCTAATGTAGGGATAGGGAGGGTAAATGGGAGGAGACAGCTCTGCGGAAGATGATACCCCTATGGGATATACTTTGGAAAACGCTCCGCCAAATCTTGAAAAACTAGAGCTGCGGAAATTTTATGCTGTTGGTATGCGTGTCATGGTGTCATCGGATCTTCTGATAAAGTATTCGCTTAGTCGTTGGTCGATCTGTGCAATCATACTCGAAAAACGAAGAATTTTTTAATTAAATAAGTATTCAAATTAATCGACTTAGGAGAGGGTTATGTTCTCACTGACCTGACGAAAGCCGATTTCGACGTAAGTCAAGTAAGATGGTCAAAAATGAACTATTTAACTATGATATATCTTTGACTCATTTTTGTATTTCACAGGTGTTACGATATAAAAGAAATAGTTGAAATTAAGTCCGTCGACATTAATTCAACAAGGACAATTAGCATTATGAAAACAAAAAGAAATTTTATTATTTTAACAAGGACAAATTAAAATTTGTAGGACTTCAGGTTCTTTAGTTCTACGACATCGTACACACAGGTAAGGCGAGATTAAAATCGGTCGTTAATACGAGTGGTCATTGGCTACAGATAATATGCTTTTACTAAAATCATTGAGGTTCCCAAATAACTATCCTAAGGCTAACTCGAACACTCCAAAATTGGCCGATATATCTGTATGACATATCGAATTAATGATTTTTAATGAAGTTCTCATAATTATTAATGAATGTGACATTAATTCATAATATTTCATATTGCCATATAGAATGCTAGCACCAATGGCACAATACCTTGCACTGAGGAACATCTTTCAATTGGCTTTTGGTAAAGGATAGAGAAATTACTTTATTTTTCTTTACTTTTATCTCAGTCTTTTACTTGGCTGCTTTAGCATGACTGTTACAGATAAGTAAATGATGCAGAATATTTGTAATAATTCTGGTCGCAGCTAATGCTATTCTTACTCAGAACAGCAAAGACAAACAACCTCATTCCTCAGCTTACCTTATAAGCCAGATCCCCTATCCTGAGCTTTACGTATCTAACGGTGGAGGGCTTGAAGTTCCCCGGACTGGCTACTGAACAAATTTATAATAAGAGTAATGCGTTACACCCTCTGTGGAATACTTAAGCTTCATTTTTTAACAAAACTGTTTCCAAAAAATTGAAATATTGAAAATTTTAAATCCGACGTTTTAGCTTGAATAAAGTTACATTAGATGAGATTAGCTTTCTCGCAGAACTAATAAGAAAAGCAATGAGGATTTATGGATAAAAAATTTAAGCAAACATCTAAAGGGGCATGAGCACAAAACAAAATAAGTCTTCGGAATGGATTAATCTAAGGGTAGATTTACTCCCGCAAGGATAAAGACGCGAGAGAATAAGTAAACACGTTAGAGAACGAGAGGAAGAAAAATGGAGAGAGATGGAAAGATTGATTGTATGAAAAGAGATCAAAAGATATCGCTGGAGTGGGGTAGCGAGCAACAAGAAATAATATATTGTGTTGGGCGGGAGTAACGCTAATGGAGGGATTGAGTAAGAGGGGAATAACGCAAATGGAAGAGGCATTAGGAGAAGAAGGATGGGATGAACAGGGAAGGGAAGAAGGATGAGAAGATAACGCGCATTTGACGTAAGATGCAGAGAAATCAACATTTATGAAAATAAATTAACGATACAAGGATGGTGATAGAAAGATGTGGGCTGAGTTAAAAGATAAAAAAAATCAGTGAAGCAGTTGTATGGGATTGAATAGAGGATGCGATATTCTTCGAAGAAGAACGAATCCATTCCAGATAATATTGTGAGCAGTGCACAAAATTCGGAGCCCGAAAAGTTGTATACGTAGTTTACAGACAGGAAATACCGAGTAGGAAAGAATAATGACTCATAAAATGATTTTTCTTTATCATAAGAGAGCTCAAATGGAACTAAAAGACAAAAATAAACTTGTCAACTGTATCGACGATCAATTAATGGTCAATATGAGTCATCGATATACAAAATAGTATAAATTATGAAAAGAATAACGCAGAGGATATATTAATGCACAATTTTAATGAATATGTTAATGAAAAATTAATTCATTTAATATTATAATGCACAGGATATTCCATACCTACTAAAAGTCCTAGATCCCAGTCCTAGATTACTATATTTTTTCTACAATTTTAATACAATCCGCTGAACAAATCTACTCAAATTTATTAGTTTACATTCGGCATTTTTCTGGATATCTTGCTGAATCAATTCATTAAGGCGTTTAAGATTTGCAAGAAAATGATTTCATGTATTCGGTATGGATCCCTTCCAAGTTATTCTCCTCAGTAATTTATGATAAACCGTCATAATAAATACAAATAAATTGTAATTGATACGAAGAAAATGATCGAAAAAACTCATAAATAGCAAAAGTCAAGAGCAAGGAAATAAAAATGGTAATAATCAGCAAAAGAAAGGCACAGGAAATAAAAGATATGATGATAAGGATGGTGAATCTATAGGCATAAAAAAGGGAGGGTGGAGGATGAAGACACAAAAGGAAGTAAAAGTGATGGAATGCCAAAGCAAAAACTTCACGGCTTGCAGAAAGAATGTATCTAAACAGATAAACAGCAAAAAGTTGAGGAAAAGGGAACTGAAAATATAAAAAACATCGCAAAACTGAGTAATGGAAGAGGATCTAAAATGAAGGAGTGCTTAGCAAGACTTCGTAAATATTTTACGATGCTCCGTTCCTTGCAGAATTTTCTCCTCATACCATCCTTGTTGAAAAAAATAGTCCAGGAGATTAACATCTAAATGTACTGTTATTTGAGCTTTCCATTACCTTTTCATTACTCAAAAATATTGATATATGATTTTATTAATAATGCTTTATAAATGGATTTCCAACTGTTCGTTCATGATATCCTTACCGAACATCTTTGCGTCTAAAATTCACTGAGAGATGGAAAATTTCAAAATTTAATTTAAATCCCAGATAAAGAATAACTTATTAATGGATTCTTTTGCAAAAAATATAAACAGGATTGGAAGACAATAATTATGCACAAGCTCCACGAGTATATTTCGTGGAACTTTTCAAAGTTATTGTTTTTCATTCCTGTAAAGGAGTTCCACAAAGTTACGACTTCTAGGCTTGATTTTAATTACAAACAGATGGGTTAGGAGAAAAATCAAATACAATATATAAAAAGTTTAAGTAAGAAAATTAGTCATCTATTGAGCACCGAGATTACTATTAAGCTTAATAAGAAAAAGATTTTTATTGAAAGCGCAAGACAACACTGCAACCCACTGTACCAGCCCGAATGAAAAATGAGCACTTATCGGAAAAAAACGTGTCCATTTTGTATTTCTAGTAGCTATTAACTACAGATTCCCTTTTCTCTCAAGCATCAAATCCTAAAATTGCTTTCTTGCAGCTGGTCATAGCTCTCCATCCCTCGCCATTAATTTTCCTTTCTATTAGCTTGCCAAACCACATTTATCTGGTATCTTTCATTCTCTCTGTACTGTCGTCGAAACATTTTCATATTGTCTTCCTCACCAGTACGCCTATTATTTGTGGAGTTGGTCCTATCTTTCTACATACCCAATCAATCACGTCATTCTTTAAATCAGATGCTACTATACTCGACGCTATTTTCTGCAGTTCTTCCGGGGTGATCTTAACTAGCAATACTATTTTTTTATCTCACATTCACGTATATTATAACATACAAAACTCGAAAGTTTTTCTTTTCTATAACGAATTAGGACGTTCCATCTTTTCCATCGACACAGCTTCACGTTCAACACGTTCGTGTGAGTAACTTATCGATTAAGGAATGAATGAGATGGGGGAACAGCGCACAGCGGTGAGAAAAAAATGGATGGAGACTTAAAAGACCGAGAAGCAGGGAGAAGAGAAATAGCCTGCAGAATGTTGAGGGTGCTAAATCAATAATCTCTTTAGGGTCCGCGGAGCATCCACAGCCTCCCAACGCTGAGAATGAAGCCCTATCATTGGTTATTTGCTGCGAAACGTTTCTCTGATTGTACTTTCACGCGTTCCCTTTTCAACTGTGCGGATCTTTCCCACTTTTTCTAAATTACTGCCGAGCATTTTTCCGCTCATATCTCTTGCTACTTTTCTCACCCTCACACGTTGCGGAGAATCTTCATCCCAAGGGAACCAACATTTATATCCTACGTAGAATTATTCTCGTATAGAATACAAGCTCATTTAGAGAATGATTCCTCTAGGTATGATTCGAGTGACCTTTCCACGCAGATTTTTGCTTCGAGTTCTCATCTCACGTTTTGATTAATTTATGCAACCTCTTTTATATGATAGATACCTTATAATGTACTCCTACCAAATCAATGTGCTTAGGCGTTACTTTGTAGAAAACCATCACAAAAGAGAAATAAAAATTGTAATTTTTCCACACGTTTCCGCTCAAGTTTTAGCCTGATGATGCTAAAACCTTCAGCAAAACCTGTCGCCATTAAAAAAGTGGAACATTACTATTTCTTTCTCTTCTTGTACTAAAATAGTTTGGAGTCTCTGATAATCGGGCATGTTGTAGGCAATACTTAATTGGCTATCGAATATTTTTCGCCGGTTCAATGGAAAACCAAACATCGATTTAATTCCGGCAAAGCGCCGAAGAACTGTTTTTATCACTTCTCCCACTTAAATATTCTATCCTTTCGAAATAAATTTCTTAATTGTAGGTTAGTTCAATTTGATTTGATTAAATTAAAATCTAGAGCTAAATTTGCGATATTAAAGAGAGGATGATTAAAATCCAATTTAAATAAACCTAAATCTCAGGCATTCAATTAATTTTGTTCAAAGCCGACGTTACTCAAATTTTAGTTAAGTTCCACCCATTCAAACTTAAGTAAAATGGTATTACTAGCCTAAAATTGGAATATACTTGAAACGGAATACACAAGTGTTTTCGGTTTACGTTCGGGATCTAGAATTTTAATTTTTTCGACCCAGTCCCAGTGTTTGTTCTTTGTTTTCGGTTCGATGTTCTGATAACTAATTACTTAGGGTCTCAATCTTGCTATGAAATAAAGTCATGTTATTATCATTATTATTAATATAAAAGTTGGTCTAATAGAGCGGACAAAAATTTCATTTCGATGCAAGTAAAGATGGCCTGTATTTACGATTTTAGAACACCAGATCGAACGAACGTTGTGTGAATTTTAGAGAAGTTTTGGGATAAAAACTTATCTAGGTCGATCTCAAAAAATGACTGAATAGATACGAACTCAGTAACGTTTCAATAATGACCAGCGTAAAATACACTGCGTGCAGCTAATCGGGAAGGCAACTTTAAATCGCTACGCCTCAAAACGGAAATATATGTTGACATTTTTGAAAACATCCGTTATGCGAGCTTACAGCTCAATGATCAATTAATCTTACCGATTTTTAATTTAAGTACTCTCAAACTCTCCTTCACATCGATTAAAAGTTTCAGGCTCTTTCAAATGTACGTTCCTAGCTATTCGGTGGTTAAAATGCCATTTATTATACATTAACGATGCAATTCTCATTGTTTTCTTGTTCGGAAATGGCAGAATCGCCCCTCAGTTGAACCAAAAACAGATTTGAGACGAAAATAAGTCTAAAATTTCACAAGTAATGAATTTTATGTGGAACCGTAAAGATAGTAACGATTTATGAAGATTCCCAAGGAGAAACGGACATGAACAAAGTGGAGAAATCGGGACTCAAACCTGGGTCTCCCAATTCTCGTCTGGTTGCTCTAACCACTGAGCTATCAAGCCAGACTATGAAGAATTGTGGTTTGACAGACAATAAAGAGTATGTATTTGGCATCTTCGACGTAGAGCTCCCTGAAGCAGACGTGCTCCCTTAAACTTCTCCGATCTAACACTGTAATTAATCAAATGCAAAAAAGGCGAGGCCAATGTTAACATTTCCCCTCAAAAGCAATCTAATATTTTTAAAATTGCCGTTTCGTTATAGAAAGGCTAACATGTTGCTGTCATTACTCATCTACGTCCAGAATTCTCTGATTCGTTGTTTTTGCATTAAGTTAATATTATCTGTCATATCCATTTGAGGTAATGTTGACAAAGGTAAAATCGAATTGATTTCTATTCGGAGAATGCCATGGAACAGCTAAAATACAATTCCGGTCTTCTATGCATAAAGTTATTTGCAGTGGCAATCAAAATAAAACGGCGAAACTTCTGAGATAATGTGGAGATACGCAAGGTTGCGTGGAGTTGAGAGTTGTTTATATTACGATAAATTGGGAATTCATCGATATCGATGCTTGTTTACTTAAGACTATGATCAAAACATACAGACAGTGAGTGTAAATAGATTATGTTCAAAGGATAATCACAAATATCTTCATCTATATAGTTCCGTTCCGAAAATAAATTGGAATTTCTCTATCAAAATAGTTTTCTAATTGGCAATTACTAATGGTATACTAATAGTATTCTAATTTCTGTCATGTACTATCTTTATTGGACATAAGGATATTTTATTGTACATGGCTGCTAATAAGGTGTATAATTCAAAATTGTAGATTCATCCCGTGACCATTAAGTACCTTAAAATTCAAATAACGCTATATCGTATATGGCAAGATATAGCTTTGATTTGCTTTCTAACGAATCAATATTTTCAACTTAATTTATTTCAGCAACATAATATCCAATACTTCTCTGAGTATTATTGGATTCCACGTGATAATGCTATAGATGTGTAATCCTTCAGCAGGTTCTAAAGATATTTAGGACCTCGTTCAACTGCAGTATTACAAAAATTGAACGAAAAAAACCTTCGGAAACTTTGCTATTATTTGCACTATACTTTTTATGTATTCTTTACTTTGAAAATGAGGCCAAACCGTAAATATATGCGGATTCTGTTCATTAGTAATGGTAGTTAACGATTACTTACGTGAAATACTACATACCAATCTCATTCCTGACATGGTGAAATAGATATCAGCAGCTCACCTTATGGTTTGGCCACGAATTGGCATGCAAGTCCTTAATTAAATGTGGTACGTTGGCCACAAAAGGTTCGTCATTACACTAAGATCTGCTATTTATTTTACAAACGAATAGCCAAAAATGAGATCGATAGCACTAAGTAATCATCCCGCCATGACTAATTTGTTTGTCTTTCCTTAAATGACAAGCATCTCTATCTATTAGTAACTTACCTGGAGAAACGTATACGTTTATAGGCGTATAATCCTTCAGCACGCTTTAAAAACATGAACCTCGTTAAACGGCAGTTTAAGAAAAACCGAAAGAAAAAAACCTTCGGAAACTTTGCTATGCTGTACCCTGCGAAACAAAGAAACAACCTCGAGATGAAAGGTGGATCGATAACAGTCTGGAAAGATTCTACCATATCCTTAAAAAAACTCTTTTGAGGGAGGAATTAATGGTAGAGCCCTTGAGCAAAACTTCAAAGGATATACTATTTTCTAAGGGCGGAAATATCCCTGAGAGAGGGGGTTCACTGAGCGATCCCTTGAGCAATATGCTGATTGCCTTGCACTTCTAACGCAGAAATTAGCCCAAAGTCCCCCTCTTAATAAATGATGCAAATTTATCGGAAGACGTCCTTGCTAATCACAGTATCCCACTCCCATAATTTCTGCTTCTTCTTGTTACCTCATTTTTCTCTCTCTCATTCCTCTCTCCCTGGCAATCTCGCAGTAATGGCTGTTTTTCCGGAAGGCAGATTTGTCTCAGCAGAAGCAGCGATACGTCTCTGTTTGTTTTTCTTCCCTTGGAAAAAAGCGGAAACGAAGCTAGAAGAGTCCCATTCGGTGCTCGTCTGTCATTCCTCCATTTTCCCCAGAGCAGATACATCTTTATTACCCATAAATCACGGAGGCGAGGGAAGGATATATTAGGGCTTGTATGGGCGACGTTGAGCACGTTTTCTTTTAGGAAGAAGCGACGCTTATGCTAATTTTCTCCCCGTCTGATTTCTGCAAGTCTGCGGATATGACATTTCAGTAGCCAAATTGCAGGTCAGACAGAAATTTTTATTCCACAGAACTTCATGAGCATTACTAAACCGCGATGAGGAAAGTGAGGTGAACTTTAAAGACCAATTGCAAGACGTTTTATTTATAAATCACTCTTAGGAAAGGGATGACCAATCTAAATAGTATTGATGAAGAATCTATTTTTCTTAAAAACGTTTTAGTCCACGGTTTTTGGATGGGGCGCACGACCTATAGAAGGCACTCAGATTGGGAGGGAATGTGAGACATTTTTAGCTCTGGATGTTTTACATATCTTTCTGGGCGTCGAAAAATTTGTATTTTACGTTTCGATGCAATGTTATTTCCAAATTTCTATTAAATTTCCGTTTCTTTTCGGCAGGCGGACAATCTAACTGTTTAGAAGCATCCTTTTCTCACTCCGAGTATTAAGTATTAAAAATCCTCATGTGAGCCGATGATTACACATTAAGTTTGAAGTGATAAGTTAACTTTGATAACATTTTGGAATAAAACTTACCTATATCACGATGATATTCGGGTATGAAGTTAGTTAAAGTATTGTAAATATTTATTGATGTGTGGTAAGTCCCAATGGTGATTACACAGACACACCTGTATTTTATATTTGTGCTATACATATGATTTTTTATTACACTATAAACCAGGGATGGCGAACTTAACGCGTGCCCAAAGTGGCACCCGAGAGAGTTTTTCTGGCAGTGAAACTCTGATTGCACTATCCTAGTTACGTATTCTTCACTTAAAAAATGAGACCCAAGAGTAAATATATGTGCATTCTGTTCATTATTAATAGTAATTAACGATTACTTACGTCAAATACTACATATTAATCCCATCTTTAAATTCATGAAATAGATATCAGCATCTCACCTAATGGTTTGGCACCAAATTGCACGCAAGCCTTTTATCAAATGTGGCTCTGCATCCGCAAAAAGGTCGCCGTCCCTATACCATACTATGATCTGCTATTTATTTTACAGACGTATAGCCAAGAATGAAATCGATAGCACTAAGTAATCATCCAGCCATGACTAAATCGTTTGCCTTTCCGTAAATGGCAAGTATCTCTATCATTAGTAATTTACCGGGAAAAACACTAGCACTTTTTACTGCTCGACGGGAGTATTTCCTTCCTCGAGAATTACCCTTCTCTTTCTAGGTTACGGCGAAGAAAAAAGAGCTTCAATTATTCGTGGCGATGCGGCATATAAGGCCGATACCCTTCTGCTGCGATTTCTTTTCCCATAAGTACGTAATGAGGCTCACTTGTTCGTTGAGGAAATCAGGACGGGAGATGCGTTTTTTATCTTGACGGAACGCTTTCCACAGACATACAAGCAACGCCATTTACGGCCTCTATTGTAATCCCTCCAATTTAAATAGCGCCCTAAACAGGACATCTTGCATGATTTAATGTACCACTGTTTCCTGATATTCGTACTCTTTAGCGAGGAATACGTAATGTATTATTCTGAATTAGAAACATAACGGAAAGTTAAAATATCGATAACAATGTAATAGTGTATTAATATGTTTTAAATTTAACAATAGCGTGAGATTAAAATGAAACTATCGTTTGAGTATCAGAAACTAACTTAAGTATTGCCTCGTAAATGTATTTAAATTCATCTAAAGGATATGTCATTTCGAAAATAATAACAATAATTCTTATACAGGCTTTTAGTCTTCTTTTTCATAATCAAGCAATTTGAAAATATTTGTCAAAGATCAAGCTAAAGTAAGGAAAAACTTATAATGTCTGAAGTATTTGATTGAACCAGAAGTTAACGTAGGATTAGGAATTGAAATGCATTTTAAATTTGAACATTTACAATACCCTTATTCGAAATTCGGCCGCTTTGTCAAGCACCTATACCGTCTCCCTAATTACTTGTGAAATATTCAACTCTGAAATGTTAATTAGGTTATTTCCTCCATTCCATGAGATTTACCCATAATGCATGGATAATCTTACGGAATTTTGAACAAATTTCAGAAATATCTTCACGCATTCTGCGTAGGTAGATCATAAATAAATCCTCCAATAAACCTGAAGATTGCTCGCGAGAGAAAAACTTAATTATTTTATGCACGCCCCTCGCAAACAAAAATTCATTCTAAATTTCTTTACGTGAAAAAAATTAAATAAACAAGATCGCTCTGGTATTCACTCATAAAAACACACAAATAAGTTTCTTATAAACAGAAAAAAAAAACTCATTTGGCTACCATTTTGTTTCCATCAGCGTCGGAGGAAATGGAAAGTAAACAGAGAAGTGAGCGGGTCAATAATTAATTCATTTAAACGGCGGGCGGGCGGTAAATGTTTCTATACGCCTCGCGGTCATTTTTTATGAGACGGAAAAACTCCCAGTAACGCACCATCGCTTCGGCCTCGTTTCTTTTCGCAAGGAACTCTTTTTCTTCCACGCCGCCATGTTTCCTCCATCGACACGGAATAACGAGCCGTTTTTATGTCGACGTCATCAGTTCCGAGAAAGAGCACACACAAAACCTTTCGACTGTCGGTGAAAAAACACCAGAGAGCTTCCCGCTTCTGCGCATGCGCACAACGAGAAAGGAAGAAAAACGTTTTCCCGATGAGAAACACTTTCGCGAGCGATTGGGACTCTCTCTCTCTCTACTGTCGATCGCCCTTACCCTTTTTTATCCAGCCTGTTGACTCGTGAGACCCTCGAAAGATCCCTTTTTCCCTACTCTATCTTGGTCCACTCGAAGGACTCTCGAAGGCAAAGAGCAAGGACTATATGGCGTATGCAAATGCTACGAGTCAAAGCTTACAGGGAAATATATATAAAGGAGAAGATATTTAAGGAACCAAGAGGAGTAAACAAAAATTGCGGAACGTAAGCGACTGCTGTTTTTGAATGGAGAGATCAAAAGCTGATTTCTCTTTCTTCGGCTTCATTACTAAAGGGAGGTTTCCATAACTAAGAGTACAAGCGTAATTAAAACATAAAGTTCTTTAGAGATAGGATGATTAGATTTCAGATTATTCAAAGCCGGAAAATATATTGGCCCCTACTCTATCGATAACTCGCAGCATCTGCTGTGAGTCGAGCATAGCAATCTATAAGACGGGGTATAAAAGTTGATGTATGGAACCAAATTCGCATTTGCATCCTAGGTATTCACAAAGTAAAGAGGCGACCACGTCAATTATCCTCTGAAAGGAATACTTCCTTATTTGAATACACGCAGACCAATTATAAGCAGTAATGATATAAGGCCAAGGAATCAAACTCCAGAAAAAATGCCCATTGGGAAATATACCTTGTTGATAGTTTTCTGGAATTCGATTCATTGACATTATTACTATTATTATTTGTACACCTATTTGTCATTCCATCAATTCAAGAAAGCGGGGTTTTACTGGAACACTGCGGGAAGCAGGACTCTCCCCCAAAATCTGCGAGTCAAGGCCGTTATTAAATGAAAATTGTAATAAATAAAACTTTCCGCGTAAGCATGCATACATGCTTCAGTGACATCCTTAAATTTTCTCAAACCACTCTAAAGGAGCCTTTACTATGAGCTATTTCTTATGCCATTATTATTTCTTATTATTAGGATTAGTAACATTTACTGATTTATAATGTTCCTCTATTTCCATATCACTACTTTTTTTCGTAACTCCAATCCTTAATTTCACGCATCAACCACAATATGGAGGTGAAATGCATTCAAAGCTAATTATTCCAAATGTTAGGAAAGTTAAAAAAGTGATGTAATCATGCCCATTCATCTTGAATTGAGTGATTCCCGGAAAAAGTACATAGTATAAAATTCCCATAAATATAAAATCGGAAGGTTAAAAAATCACCCATCAGCTTCTATGGAAAAATGAGTGAAAGATAGAGAAGGCTTCATAATTGTTGAATTCGATCAATATAGATAATCGTAAACAAATAAATTTTGACTTTTATTATGCGTTGATCGTTAGAAAATTTAAATAGTCGAAATAATAATACCGTATTATATTTTTCAAAACTAAATGACAAATTTATGGTAATAAAATTACATCTTACGTCACATTGGCCTTTTATAATTACTTTAAAGTTAAAAGACGGCGGAATATTAAAATTTTGGATTTTAGATTACTGGAATAACGGACATAAAGCATTATCGAATCAAGAATGTTAATCTGTAAATCGCTTCAAATACATTCCTACGATAAATCCATCGTTTAAATATTAACGCATCACGAATGAGCCTGGCAAACAACTGCGAGAATAAAAAGGTACAACCATTTCCCTCTCAAAAATTATACACCTATGCTTTCATGTGGGTAATAAGCAGTAAGAGAGAGAGAGAGAGTGGAAAACTGAAAGAAAGATGCCACAAAGAAGAAGGAAAATGTGGATTCGACAAGAGAAGCGATGGCAATTGGCGAAATGCGGTGAGATGAGGATCGATGGAAAAGGATCGGTCCATTTGGAATTGAAAGGGAGGAGACAGAATGAAGGAAAAGAGAGAGAAAAGGTAGAAGTTAGAGAAGAAGGATAGCGGAGAAGGTTATATATGGAGGACCAGAGAGGTCGAGAGCCGACAAAGGCGTTCTACGGAAAAGAAATTTCAAAGAAGCTGGCAATGATTAAGATGATAAGATGATGTTAGTTATGTTAAATGATAAGTTGTACAAAAAGGCGTAGCCTAGAGTTAGTGTTTAGAAGTAGGTTCCCTAATAAATCACATAATTGCTACCTATATATTTATTGGTATAGTTATATGTTATTACAAAGGATAATGAATGTAGTGAGAACTTACAAACAAGATTACTAGAATGTGTTGGTCTTAATGTTAGTTTATGCATTCATATTTGTTCCTATTGACTGTTATTGTATAGTATGAGATTAATTAAGTGTCATAAATATTCTATAATTTAAATAAATGGAAATCAAAATTTTCTTGCCATTAATTATTACATAAGGCAAGAGTTTTGCAACCTTAATGAGACCACGGAACACTAAAAGGAAGGATCTACTTTACAAGGAGTTCTTAGAGAAATTTTTCGCCAAAAAATACGATGAGATCTGTCAAAATATGAAATAAAAGAAAAGAGGTATAATTATAATTTTCGATACATTACATACATTTTTACTTCATTACATAAGGAAATAAATTATTCCAGACCTAAATCCTATTATGCTACTGGTGCTATGACACGTTATCTTAGCTCATGAATTTGAAGTAGGTATATAGTTGTTGATCAATCAATGATCTATGACCATTTTTAACGAAACTAGTTCAAATATATGCAATTTCAAAGTATGTAAAGATTTTATAGTCCAGTATAAAATGTTTCAATATCATGCAAGCTTTTATCAAAATATTTGAAGTAATCAATCCGTGTTTTAAGGATTTTAATGCTCGCTAAAATGTAATAAAGAGTAAACTGTTACCCAACCCTGGTTTAGGATCAATGTTTCGCGATATTCTGTGTAAAGGATGTTTTATAACGCATGCATTTCTGCTATAACTAAATTCCACTTTACATCATTGATTACAAAAATTCGAAGACTTTTCTGCCATATGTCTTCGAAAACCAGCATAAAATTATCTTCCTGATTAAATCGATTTAAAATAAATTTTTATTTATTAGGCATTTGTGATACAATAACGTGGACATTTTATACCGATAGCATTCTGGTTAGTGAAGAAAATGAGGGATACCCACCTCACTTATCATCTCGTATAGTCACCTCATTCCCTCTCCAAAGCTACTGGGGGAAGGTTCAGCTTTTAGGTTAGATACTGGACGGAGTACATGGGTAAGTGGTAATAATAGGCCAAGACAAACTACCTCACTCCTCATTTTCCATAATCGCATATTAAAATTACTTCGTATGAACGGAAGGGATGAGGATTCCACCATGTTTAGGGGTGATGACTTAAAAAACAGACGACGATCCTCAGGGATGATAACATCTGAAGCGGTCCCTGTGAGCAACAATGCATTAAAATTCCCAAAAGCTACACTTGCAATAGGCATGGCTACTGAAGGAAGTCTGCGGAAGACACGGTAGAGGATACGCGGAAGACATACGTATGCCTTGAGTAGGAGGAAACTTGAAGAAAAATCAAGGAGGAGGAAGTTGAAGGGCGCTTTTAAGAGGATAAAGGAATAATGGATAGCGTTCGCGACTTGATTTCCGAGACGACTTCTCTGCGATTCCCCTTCCTTTTTCATCCCCACAAATTATTCAATTAGCGGAGAAGCGCACGAGAAAACGAAAGAAAAGGCGACTCATGCAAGAGAAAGAAATCTTCGCCGGAGCGGAAAAAAGAAGCTGGGCGACGCGGGCGCCGTCGACGGAGAAGTTAAAGTAGTAACGAATGAGCAGCGGTAAAAAAAAAGCCTGCGCAAGACCGCATCGGAGCTGAGGGAAGATTCCAGGGAGACGGAATGGAATCTGCGAGCGTTCATCATCCAAAGGGATGTATTCCGTCTTTATCTTCGAAAACGCTGCACTAGAGCCACGAAGAAAGTAAGATACGAGGGTCGTTCCCAAAGTTCTTAGAAAATAATAGAAAAACAAACTATTTTGTGTAGATAAAAAAATTCAACATAATCTCTTTTAAACTCTAAACACTTTTCCAAGGGTTTCAAAACCATGTCGTGGATTTTGTCAATCACTTCGGGGGTAGTCAATTCCACTGGACGTCCCGAACGATGATCATCTTTTATGGATGTACGGCCACGTTTAAACTCATTTACCCAATTCTAAACAGTTGCAAACGCAGGAGCAGATGCGCCGTGAACTTCATCCAACTCAGCTTTGAACTCTTTCGGTTTAAATGTAAGTGTTTCACCACATCTCGAAACACACTTTTTTCCATTTTTCTAAGTAAAAAAAAAGTTTTTGCTTCAATCGACAATAAAAATGAAACCATGAGATGGATATAACTAAGACTTTAACAGCTATCAAGTGAGTGATGAACTAAAACTACTACTAACTACTAAAAACAAACCATTTATCTATGAGCGCCATCTCTTGGGTTTCCTTAGAACTTATTGTACCTCCCTGGTAAACAATAAAGAATAAGAAGGGTATTGAAAAGTCGCGTTTTAGTAGCGAGGAGAATGTTTTGAAATCGTAGCCCAGCGTAGATTACGAGAGACAAATTTCTTCAAGGTAAGTCGTATACAAACTAATGAGAATAAAAGTCATGATTGTACAGACCATTGAATTCACATATCGCGGCGGCTATTTATGGGCCTTTATCTCGGAACAGCGACTTATGAAAGTGCTATTTCCATAAAAAAAATTATTAGCGAAAGAACCGATCGAATTGACCTGCTACGATAGTATGGGAAAGATTTAATTAGTGCAGTTGGTCAACTCACAGAGTGAGACGGGTGGCAACTTGAGTACGGGGTTGTTTAAAGTAAAGCACTCAGGACGTATTAATTTTTGGTATTTGGGAAAAATAATCTGTGAGGTTAATCGTCAGAGTTCATCATTCAACACGAAGCAAGAAAAGAAAAAGCGATATTCTATGTAACACTTCAATTGATATTCTTCCAAGGCCATATTTGATGATGACTATACATTTGAGTTTTCGTCAAGTTTCCCTTTTTCTAGTGAGAATCCAGCCAATTCTTTCTAGAAATTAATTATAATCTAGAAATTAATTAGAATATAAATATAATACAATCCTTTATCTCTTAGTAGATAGCATATTGCTCGCAGGAGTATAGATGAAAATCTCATTCGTTCCTAGAATCGAAGCGACTCGATTTCAATTGTTTACATAATTTGCTCGCTGGATTAGAAAACATGCCGATTATTTGCTATGCAATATTTCGTGGAATAATTGCCATTAAATATTGTTCCAATCCTTATGACTATAAACTCGCTTTTAAGTATTCATCCCGGAGGTCAATATGACTCTCATACTCTCCATTTCTAGCTACCAAACCCCTGGAGAGAGATTGATGCTTACTGAGCGTGGGAAGGAGTGAGAAGGTTGCGTCTGTTTTCAGAAACATCCACGTATACGCAGCATTCCGACTGAATGACCCTTTTATAGCACTAAATAGAGATAGGAAAGTTCCATTGTAAGATTTTCAAGTAAACACAGCCATAAACAAGACAGGCAAAATTGGATGAAAGTCAAAATATCGTAGATCTAACATCAAAATAAAAGTGAAAGATATTTTCCGATTCGTCAAGATATGGTAATTATTAATATAGGAGATTTTTATCCATAAGATTTAACCGCTACGAATGCAGAAACTTTGGAAAACGAATGCGAACGCAAAACGTTAAAAAGACTTTAGAAGCCATTTTCTCGTGCCCCTCCTTCCACCACGTTAAATCCCATGAGCGAATGACATCGGTCTAATTAAAACGCGAGACATCCTTCTACCCTACATTCTTACCCCTCACTTGTGCCCTTCCCTGATCTTCATCTACTCCTGACCTCTTCTCAGCCACACGGGTCATGTTGGGAGGAAAAACTTCACCTCTCGGAGAAGGTTCGTATTATTTTACGCTGCCTTAATGGGTGGGTGGAAAAGGGAGGAGAAGATATGGTCCCTAGGGATAGAAGGGTAAAGGAAAGGGCGAACAGGTTTGTGGCCGTGGACGAGGAAAAAGGAACACCGAAAAATGGAGGAGATGAAGCAATCGTTTACGAATTTGCAACTTTTTCGGTGATTACGAGACGAAAACACGCGGAAGCTGATCGAATGTTTTCTTCCCCGCCGGGAATAGAATTCGCATCATGACCCTTGTTTTGCGATTATCAAGAGTTCTTCGGCGGGAACACATGCCCGTATGCAAATAACTTTTCCTCCGGGACGGTTTCGATGACAGTGAGAGATGTTGTAATCGGCGCCATTCTCGTTTGTTGCCGTCGAGGGAGCGAATTTCGGGATTTTAAATATCAATTCCGCCCGAAAGCGCGAATTGGAAGCCACGGTTTGCACGGCGCACTTCCTGCAAATGAGTTTATCCCTGTGGATGGAAGTAGGCTTACTTTTCGTTCAATTTTGCAGATCTACGACGTTCTGAGTAACACGTGTAATGAACTACACTACTATACCTCAGAGAAAATTGTGCAAAATATACATACATAACAAGTCTAATTTAAAAGATAATATTATAAAGGTTCACGCGATAAACTATTTAATGGCATCCTCTGCTAAATAGACTGTTATACGTCCCTTCAAGGGTATTTATGTGAAAATAATAGTAGAACTGATATTTCAATTTATACAGCACCGCAAAATATATAAATACACTCACGACCTAGGTTTCAATGCATAGCATCATGATCAGTTCAAAAACATCAGTTCTACTATTCTTTTTATTATGGATTACCACCAAGTAAAGGCCGAAACTATAAACTGTATCTATGTGCTTTAGAATAATTTCTTCACTTTAGTAGCATTTTCCTATTTCAACCATTAGAATTAAATGAGTATCTTTTGATAAGGATGTTTTAAAAGTACAATACGAGTTAGAATAGAGAACTTGTTATAAACATGATTTATACTAACTAACTTTGATTTATTACCAACCTTATGAAAGAAGAGTAGCTAAAAATTGTTTCGCAGTAACGTTGAATTTTTATCCTTTGGATTTATTTATTAGTGATATTTTTAGTTTGATAAATTTATTTACAATATCCACACTGTATAGTTACAAATACAAATATTATTTAACGTGATACATATAATTACCTATATAACTTATATTATTAAAAAATACAAATTCTGAGGCATTGAAAGTAAAAAAAATGTCAATTAAAGGTATTCAATATAATTTGCCGAAAATTATATTATACTACAATAGATTTATCGCGAAAAAATTATTGGCCATGTAACTTACATAGCAACGGACCTATCCAAAGACAGAAACTAATCTATACTAATAATAGTTTTTTAGGAGGATGGATGAAATATTAAATATGCATCGACCTTCCCTTAAATGCGTGGGAATTTTCATTGTGCCAATTCCTCATTAACGTGGCTTCGGTTCACAAAAACAATCGAAATCGGAAGTTGATTCAATCGGAATATTGCTCCTATTCCTTCCGCTATCCCCTTTCGTAGTCTGCGAGAAAATTTCAACGGACGAATCGATTTAAATTGATCGTTCTTTATGGAGGGCAAACGTGTGTCGGCTTTTTGGTACGAACGCGACCTCGGAAGGGACACTGGAAAGTAATGCGATGGCGCTATATACGGTGAGGCCATTTGCAGTTAGGACGTGCGTGTTGGGCAAGTCTGGGTCAACATGGTGTATGCATTAGGGATGGTCGAGGGAGCATTCGTCACCATTTGTAGAAGGACCCTCTAATGGCTGCACGCTTGAATAAATTCGAACCGTAATCGAGGAGAGCATTTTAGATGCGCGAACCTCCATTCATGTATTTGTTCCAAATGATGATTTGCATATAATTCTCAAGAAATTCTTTTATGATCTGATTTTGCGACTATAAATGCTGTTTGATGCGTTTTGTATAAGTAGGCTGCTCCACGACCAATAATTCGAAAGTGGGACATTCATAGCTCCGAGGAAGATACTCAAGCGAATATGCATAAGACTCCTGCAATATAACCATGATGTGAATTATAATCACGCGATGGGTCTCACAGATCCAGCTAAATTAAAGGAACGTCGCGGTAAGATTAATAGCAATATTTTAATAAGTACTGTTAATTTAACATGGGTTGGGTTGGGTTGGGTTGATGATTATGGAAATTATTACGGTAACCATGTTTTCTAGAGAGAAGGAAAAAAGCGAAATGAGCTCATAAGAATAAAGGATGATATAAGGCACGGTTAAAGTTGATTCCTGAAACGATTCAATAATGTTTCATTATTAATCATGCAGGGCATATTTGGGATGCATACCCATGCCATTAATTAATAATTATACAATTTTGAAATTTCAGACTGCAGTTTGTTCGGACTTAAAGATGACTTATCTGAGTAAACTTTAAATTATTTTTCTGGTGTGATAGATATCAAAATCACAAAGGTTCCGAATTCATATGCCTTTTCAATCCTTAGTAAACATTAATCAAATGAAAAATCTTTCCAACGCCAACAGATCGCCCAAGCATATTAAAGGAAAACTGAAATTATCCAAAGACATAATTTTGAAGTAAATGAATTTTCTTCTATACAAAGGACATAAGGTTATAGTATAAATACAACAATCGATTCTTTAAATTCTACTTCATCTACATCTAGATAGCAAGCCGCCTTTCGGCGTACTATTTTTTACGAAGCGTGTTACAATTTTTTGTGATTTTTCTAATTGTCGAATACAACACTTTTATGCATTTCCATATTCTACGCGCGTATTCCAGGTGAGGCCTGACCAACACAACGTAATATCGCTCACGGAATTTTTCTTCGCTCCTTCTGACTATTCTCTTAACGAATCCTAGTTTCTTAAGAGCTCTTCCACTTATATTACTAATGTGGGTACCCCATCTTAAGTTATTTGTGAGGGTTACTTCAAGATATTTCACCAATTCTAACGTTGATCAAGTTTTCCCGCGGAGGCCTTACGAATAATAATTGATCAATTTCAAAGAACTTTATAACTTGGTACGAAGGCTTTCGCTGCACATAGTATATACAATGTTGGTTGATCTCTATTTGCCAATCATCGCACAATTTCATAGTTTTATCTAAATCTAAACGTAACATACTACAACTATATTTGACACCTGAAAAAAATTCGCGAAAGTTTTCATTATAGTTGACAAGGAGCAACTACTACTATATCTACCATCCGACGCAAAATGCCTTAAAGTAATCCCTCACCGTTACCATCATAAATCCAATCCTTCTAGGATAGAGAGCAGAAGTTAGTAATTTCCCTAAATCTCCACGTGCCCCGCAACCTCCCATCTTTTCAATCCAACCTCCCTTAATCCAGTAAAAAACTCTCTCGTGCATTTTCCATGGTCGATTATCCGAAGGAGCCACCAAGCCACGCTCACTTCTTACACTTAATTATCCCCGGAGAATAATAGCGTGGCACTAGCGCCATCTACAAGAAAAAAAGACGAAGGGCGAAGAGCGGGAACATTTTCCCTGCGAATGGCTCTTTTTCCCACCTGCCTCTTCGAATATGACCTACTGCGCTACATTCAATTTCCCCTCACTATGCCCCCCGCAGTACCAAGCATCCCGCCCCCGCATACCCATCCAGTAATCCCCTTTTGCCACGGTCCACGGCTTCCACAGATGGCGTGGGAGTCACGCCCGGTGACGTCACGCGGACGTGATTCGCTGCCCGTGCTTTTTGCGACGTTGCCGCTATCGGGGTCGCTACATCCCCATTGGTCGGAGTACTACGCCATTTGCGGGATCACTCACGAGGTGGCGAGTGGAGATCGATGGATCTTTGAATTTTTTCCCGTGTTTTTCGAACGCGAAGCGGCGCTAGACCGCGACTTGACTCTTTTCTCTGGATGCGAATGGAGTCACGGAAAAGGGACGCGGTAATGAAGGTCGGAAGATTCGGACGCCTGCGCTCTGTTCCTTTGCTCAATTCGGATCGTTTATGGGTTTTTGTTCCGCCGGAGACTTCGGCGAGCGAAGGGAAAATTTCAACTTTCGCACGGGAATGGCTGGAGAGAGGAACGGAGATGGCTTTCGATGGGAATTGGCTTCGTCCGGCGAAAATTGAGATTAATCGTTCGATAAAAATGTAGACTGATGGTGTTGTAGCTATTATCGGAGGGACTTTAGGAACCACTCGAGGGAGGATAAAGTGCGAGATCAGCACAAAAAATTAAAAATGCTTTTAGAAGAGAATTCTATTCGTCTGGAAAAATTCTTCTCTTGATCGGGAAATAGTAGATGACAGCAATAGCATTCGCAGTGCTGTCAGTTCAATAACATATGGAGTCAGCTGATACACTTGATGATAAGAGTAAGTGATGAAGAGGAATCTGGATTATGTTCTGGAATCTGGAAGTTGTTTATTACCGCCTAATGCCCTTACCGTGCACTGACCATTATTAGGAAAAGTGGACTCTATCAGGGATCGAAACCCGGACCACTTACATCCAAAGGATGCACAATCAGTAAAGCTAAACTACACATAAAGAAGTTTTCGGACCCATTCCATATTATGGGAAGATTTTAGCAGCAAAAGGATGAAATAATTATAAAATTTTACGCTATTTAAATTATTGAATCATTTCAGGAACTTTCCTTAATATTTGCAATTATATTTACATTGAGTGTATTTATGTAATGATTGTAAGAGGCGATTTTATGACATTCTGACTTCCAAATACTAGGGTGAATGGTAGTCATCTTATAAATTGTGACTACCATTCCGTCCAATTGCCTAATTGTAATTCACTAAGTGTAAAACAAAACTGCAGCTAATGGCAATGGTTACCATTCATTTGCAAACTCCTTTGAAAACGAGATAACACAAATTTGAAACAAAAATTTCCTGTTTGTAAAAGCAAGTGCGGATGAGTGTCTTTTGAATTACAAAAAATTCTATTTTGATATGATAATATAATACACTTATACTAAAATTTTCACTAACCATTATCTGCTAATTCCACTATCACTCCACTATTATTTGCATCGATACCGATACCATTATTTGCCATATATTTTATAAGTTAATATATGGAAATGGTGTAGGTGATTTTACCCAATCAATAATTTAATTAATTTATTATTACAAAATTATTAATAATTATCTTGAATTAATTCGATTTATTGCAGATTATATCAGCAACACCGAAACACGTAGTATCCAACTGCAGTGGAAAATGCATAATAAATAAATATAAAATAATTCAATTAATAGCGCAAACATAAGACATTTCTTACGAGTCACGACTAAAAACCAAACACGAATAGTGAGTAGGAGAGTTACAATTTTAGATAATTATCGAGCTCCAGAATTTGATACCTGAATTATTCAGCTTCAGAATTAAAAGTCGCTTTTAGCAAAAAATCTACTGAAAACTCTTTCTGAAGGGCTCTAGAAGTCTTAACTTTTATCGTTAAATGCAGATTTTATACGCAAAATCTTCTGAATATAGGACTAGAGCCTGAAACGCATAATAGGTTAGCCAGTATCCCAAACTACCTTTCAAAGGATAATGTGGTTACTCCGTGGATGCAGAGAGTAATACATTTCCGAGGATTCTAAACGTAAAACGCAATCTTTCGCGGTCATTATTTCGTGCAGCGGCCAAAGAGTCTGCTAACCATCGCAGCGGTAGGAAGAAAAAAGAATCGACCAACTTCGTCCGAGGTTTGAGCGAATATTTTCCGGCAACGGAGTGTTCCCTTAATATTAAAGTTTTCACTAGTGGAAGATGAATTAAGGAAAAATTCGCCAGATGGGAGAGATATTAAAAAAAGCTGATTACCTTCCATTTTATTCCCGGAGGAAATCTGAGGAAACTAATTATTAAAGTAAAGCCCGCTTTTCCCTTCTTCCTCCCATTTATTTTTCCCATGTACGTCTTCGGACTTTTTTGACTTCTCTTTCTTCCTTTCGCCGAAGGATGGCGTACTATTTTGAATGTGCTCTCAAATGAATGAGATGCGGATAATGTATGGAAGATGGAGCATCCTAATGGCCACAAAGAAAGGAATTCAAATTGTCGTTACCGACTTGTTTGCAAGAAGCGTATTTCCTTCGCTTAAAACAGCCTACAGATGTAATCGTCCCAATAGCTACCCGAAAGATAAAACTATTCTATTGTGATGATTCTTTGAAACAAAAAGAAGAAAAATCACAAGAATCAAATTAATGGTAATATAGGAATATTTAATATGACTGAAATGGAGAAGAATAATAAAGAGTTTAATGTTTTTAACGTCAATACAATAATATTCAGATTTTTGAACAGTTATGAATAAAAAAAATCATTTTAAAATCTTAAAAGTGTTAAGATAGCGCTGGATATAGAGAAAATAGTAATATATTAATGAACGCTCTTATTTCGAGATTGGCTTAGAAAAGAGATACGTGTTGAAAAAGAATCCCAACAAAAGAAATTGGTTTGAGATTGTGTTGGTAAGAAATAAAAGTATGAGCATGATTGAGAGTAGCTTTGTCAACTAAAGTTAATTATAACTGCCTTTTATAATCATGTTATAATCATGTTTAATCAACTAATTTTTTCTTTCGATTTCGTTATTTTTGAAAGATACTCAAGCTTTTCTCATGCACATATTCTTTTCCTTGAATTCAGTTCAGCTATTTAATTAAAAAATTCTTACAATTTTAACGAAGCCTGAATATGATTACTAAACAAACAGTATATGATAAATGACGACTTTATATTACAGAGCCTTTGATTCCAAGTTTAAACCAATAGAATTGAAAATATCACGGAATACCTTGCTTTTTGCAGATGGCATGGCAATGGAGGTATGAATATGACATAAAAGTATTCCTAACGGTAGAACCTATACTTAACAAAGAAAAATATGTGATATCCAAAGATTTTGCTTTCATCGTTCCTTTGCTTGTTTCTCAAAAAAAGCACGGATTAATCTCTGACAGAAAACGAACTTTAAAAGTTGTGAGGAGGAAAATCAGTTATTGTCAGATTTACAATAATAATTATTCTAATACATATTACGAACTTCCGCACGCGAAGAGATAAGCGACGAATGACAGTTGACAGTTAAATGACAGCTAACAGCTTTCTGTGTAAACTCCATACTGTTACCCTTCGACCACAGATATTAATTTACTTAAAAAATAGCCATCTCCGATTCAAGCATAAACGTAAAAAGATGACCCGTTTTTGCCACCACTAGGACTTCTTTGAGAAACCAACATGGCTTACATCAGTATGGAATGCGATATAGGACCATTAATACTCTGTATTACTAATGTTTGTTTTCTTGGAGAAAGTAAAGTATCATCCATACGTCACGTAGGTCTGCAGAAAGAAGCTTTTGCTTACCAGGCTACTTAAATAGTAGAATCAATTTGACTATTGGTTCCTACTTCTGAGTAAATAATATGTATAGCTATAACCACGCCCATCATTCTTTCCAGAGTGATTGATTGACTAAAGAATTAAAGTTATTCTGACTTACCTGACACTGCTGGGGTCCCTGCCTGTTTGGAGATAGTGCTTTCGGTCTCGGCCTCTTCACCGCGAGCCTTCCTGAGTCCGCGGCCGACGAAGAGGAAGAAGAGGACGAAGATGACGAGGAAGAGGAAGATGACGACGAAGAAGAGGACGAGGATGATGCGACGCTGGTTGCTGCGGCTCCGCTACTAGTCGTCCCTGCGACTTTGGCGACCGCAGCGGCGATGCCGCGGGCAACACTCTTGATCTCCTCAGAGCTGCCCACTGCAGAACAAGAGCATGGGAAGATAAAGTCGGCTGCCAGAGAATGCGTAAGCACAGAACAGGCAGAACACCATACTGTTGTTGTTATAAACTCTAAAGTGCAATTAGGCTCTATCCCTAGATACATTATCCACCTTGCATATGTGTTCGGTCCAGAATTTTTAGGCGAAGTAAAAGATATTGCCGTTCCTGTAAACAACGAGCGCGATCTTCCAGAGGTGGCGACCAAGCGTTACAAGGAAATAATCGCTAAAATAGTTAATTACTTTTGGTCGTTCTTTCCGCAGACCATCGGAGAATCTAAGAGGATAGATAAGTTAGGGCAATACACCCCCTGCCATACGCCACTGGCGGTTTGCGGGGTACAAATCTAAATTTAAACATAAATAAATGATGTGTTACATTATATAGAGCCGTCTGCAGGGGGTACTGGGAGATCAGACGGACCGGGTCCCACACATATGGGGGCCCGCACCTCTGACTGTTACAACTTTTGGCAACACTCTGTGGAAATTGCATTCGAAATAAGTTTGAAAGGTGTATACCCAAACACATAAATACTTTTCCGAGGAGAAACGGACAAGAAAAGAGTCTGACGGGGATTCGAACCGAGATCTACCACTTTCCGGGTGTCTGCTTCAGCAAATTGAGCTACCGTTCCATAACGCCAGTTCTTTGGCTCACACCTTAATGTGCATGATTACCTTTCATCCTTTTCCTTTTCATAAATACTTTTTAGAACAATTCTAACAATGCCAGACACAGCGAAATCGGCAGAAAGATCCTTTTCAAAGCAAAAATTAAAAAGTTGCTTAAGAGCAAACATTTCACAAGAAAATATAGCAGGTGAATGTATATGTGTCAATCAAATATGAGGAAGTTGATAAGATCGACAAATCAAAGGTTATCGACAGATTTGCGTGTGTTAATAGCAGAAAAATGAATATTTTGATTCAAATGGTTTATTATTTTTCCATAAATCTGTTTCAACCTTAGCAAATAGCTTAAAAATATTTTTTCCTTGGTTTTAGAAAATTAAACGAGAAACGAGTTCATTTAAATAGGGCCCTGGAGCAACCCTCTCGCCCTGGGCCCCGCGGATCCTAAAGACACCTCTGAGTTCATTCATAAATAAATGCATCAGCAACTTGTTTCAGAAAATTCTTGAACCCACGCGAACCTTCATGGCTAGGGAAGAGGTCTCACAGAAGTCTCCACTGTACTTCTTCCTATTATGCAATCCCATACCTTCATTCCCTTTACCTTGCTTTAGATGCAGTGAGATCCATTTAATCAATTTATGCTCTATTTTTCTCTCTTAGTTCTTATTACATATTTCTCGGATCAGTCTGATCTCGTTTAAAATAGAGGATTTGTTTCAAGAAATTAAACATAGCTCTTGACCTTCAAATTATAACAAATTTTAAGTGTAAATAACAGCAAGAGAAATCTACAATATTTACATGAACAGATAAACATAACCAACAGAAATTTATGTAAAGAACTAATCACAAAAATAGATGATCAGATGAGTCCAGCGATAGGTGGTTTAATACAGCTGTCCTTGTAATACAGAATAGTAACTACGTAGCCGTTACTTTAGAGTAACCGTATGATACACGGTATGTAATGCAGCAGTTTGGTGTGCTTTTTCTGACCATATCTAGTAATCGAGTATAAGATCACACATAATCCCTTTTCGTTCCTGGTTCGCGATCAGAGCGTTACTATCCTAACTCCAGCAACCCAGAAACAGTAAACATTGAGTAGATAAGCTTTGTTGAAACGCAGACGGATTCCTGAACTGCAAACCTTGGTAACTACGTTTTCCCATACATAAACAAATCCCACGGAAAATGAATAACTTCACATACACTGTAGATGGAAAGTCCGTGAAATCGACTCATTTCAGATAGCACATCATCCATCACTGCGTTTCCTCATTTCCTTCTTTACTTAGGAAACACAGAAAGTTCACGTTTGTAGCATAGAGCTAACGCGAAAAATGTCCGCATTTAAACAGTTTAACTTAGATTCCTCATATCCGTCATAAAGAAAACGAGTAGAGTTAGTTCGCCTCGCTACGGCTTGAAATATTATTTTACCCGGGACTTCAGCAAATATTTGCACTCAAAATGTTGCTAAAGAGGTGAAATAGATTTTTCTCTGACGTTATATTAGTTTTCCCGGAGTATAGGGAAGTAAGATGAACTAAGGAAGTAAAAACACGAGTACAAATGGCGCAACGGGATTTGATAAAGAAGAAGATTAACCAAAGAAGGCCTTAGAGCTTAAATAACCAGGTAATATGTTTTTGTCGCCTCCAGATATTGCTACGAAAACAGATGCATCATCACCTAAGAACATTTTGCTTCCGCATGAGACATGCTTGTTGATGAAGATGAGAAGTCAAATGTGAACAAAAGTGAAACAATCTCAAGCGTAGCAATAGATGTTTTAATATAATTAAAATCCTGTATCCCTTCTATCACACTTTAAACACCCCAATTTGTGAATTATCTTCCTATAGAACAAATAACGTAAAAAGTATAAGCGACACGGCATGAAAAATTTAATACTCGAAATCAGCAAATAAGGTTTAAACGAACAGTAGTGTTATCGAACGAGCGAGCGTATAATCGAGTAAACAATACAAAAGTGTCAGATCTTCGAAATCTTTCCTAATTGGCTACAAAAGTGAATCACTTGACGAAATACAAGTAAAATCAATATTAAAAATATATATCTAATAAAAAAACTTCTAGATTCGCAGAACCAATATTTCTTTCATATCCTTACTTTTTTATAGTATAAGTTATATTCGAAAGCCTCTTATTGTAACATTCCATTCATTGTTGTCTGCGTTGATAAATGATTTAACGACATCCCTTCATTGATTCCTTATCTTTGACTTCTGCTAACGATCTCTTCTCGCTAGACGATTTAGTTTTTCTCTTCGGATTTCTGTAACCCATCCATGCTCTGTTAGCAACTTGAATTCGGATTGTAATTCCAACTAGATCATTCTCTCTCATTTTTATCATGATTCTTATTGGGAACTTATTTCGTACCTAAGATATAACGTAGAAAGAAGTAGCCCATGGTGGGGTATAACACTCTACTCAATTAACTTGATTAGTTATATTTCGTTTTCTGTACAGATTGATTACATTTGAGTTTTACCTTTACAAAGAATTCCAATCAGTAAAGTTAACGTTAAAATAATACAGTATGAAGTTAATATGATTGTTTACGAGGAACATTAGCCGCAGATCTAGATTTTGCTGAGACTTACTCTTAAAAACTCTTAAGCTACATAGCGTAAAATTAATTTGGATCATAATAAAAAGAGTTTTGAGTTTATTCCCAAGAACATTAAGAGATATCCAAAAATATCCACCTCAATGGCAAAAATCCTAATCATGAATACCTCAAAAACCTACCTATAAAACGCCAATACCAAATATTTTATCCAATGATTTATTGAATTAAATCTTTCCAAATATCTAAACCTATATATGTTTTTAATGTCACTCAGTATGAGCCCTTTTGCCAGAAGTAAATAAAAAGGCCCAGAAGCATAAAAGGTTTTCGTTGAGGACAAGGGGGAATGTTCGAGAAAAAGTTCCAGTGGAAGAATAAATAGACCCGAGAGAACGAGGGAAAGAGTGTGCGTGTGGGTGGAAACGGGTGGGCGGTGAAGGAAAAGGAGGCAGTGACAATCAACAGCTAATGAAGACGCATGAAGCTAGTACATTTTCCACAAGTAAAAATAACCTTCGGAGTTGGAAGAAAAGGATGCGACCGTCTTGAGAGTTGAGAAGGAGAGTGAGAGAGTATGTTAGCGACTGAAACTGGGAATAAAGAAGTTGTAAAGTGAGGACCGACTTTGAGGGAAGAGCTTGAGTACGAGAAAGGGAGAGCTGGAAAGATATGGAAAAGAGAGAGGATAAAGACGAAGAAAAAAGCGAGCAAAGAAAGGAGAAGGAGAATCAGATTTGCTGGCAAAAGTTTATAATCAAGGGGAAGACTAGAGATTTCTCACGCTTATCTAACAGAGGGCAGGATTGATTACAGATCTTATTTTAGAATATAACTAATACATATTATGCGTCTAAGGGTGATGTATCAGGAGAAAAATTACATCCGAGGCAATTGAGGTAAAACCAGGAGAGATAAATCCAATGGTTGTAGCTGGGTCATGGCGATAATCTTAAACTTGATTAGATGTAAAAAGAGACTAATAAGTATCAATCTCGCCCATAATAAAGACTTTTCATTATTATCATTATCATTATACACCTAGTTCTTACCACAAAGTGACGGTGTTATGGGAACGGACTGATGTCAAATTCCATTCGATTACAAAGATTATTGGTCTTCATTTTAAAATATTATTATCCAGGTATCCAAGGTTACTGATTTTTTAATTAAATATAAGTTAACTTATCATTTTCTAAGGTGATAACATGTTTGTCTGAAAAGTGTTTCCACGGTTGTCGAATGCGCACGTAGATAGATATGTGAAAGAAATCGGAGAGAATCTTTGAGGTTTGACGTGCTATTGTCTACGGATAATGAACCCCGAAAAATCCAGTAAAAGTAATGTACATATTATATCACGTAAGCATTACTTAGGTGTCAGGTAAATATTATTTATGAACGTTAGAATATAATAGTCCTGTAGGTATTGTGTGTATGCCATGTATCTATTGAACATTTAATGTGTAAATATATTGTATGTATAGAAGTACAATTGCTAAGCTTACAGCCTACCCGTAATATGTTAATAATAATAAAAATAGGATTTTTTTAGTGGAAATCGCCAAATGATGTTAAACATCATACCTTAAGGCGAGAGAGAATGAATTTAGGTACAAAGTTTCCTAAAAGAAAGCTAAGCGAATGAGTGGAGCCTAATCGTAAGTGGTAATGATGGTGTAAAATGTACAATGGTGGACTACAATCAATATTAGGTAAGGCGTTTCCTAAGAATGGCTGTTGGGATAAAATTGACGTTTTTGAAGATTATTAGGAAAAATAAAGGTGTGTAGACGAAAGAAGATGAGAGATGGGTAGTACTGTAGATTATTAGAAGTGAGGTATTGTCAAAACCGGGAAACATATCAAATTATACCATATATAACATATAAATTAACTAACAAAAGCGTGCTTTTATCGCAACTCGTTTTATTGCAGATAAAACAACTTGCACGAGAGGAATCTTAAAAGAATATTGAATGCAGCTTGAAAAGACAACACGAAGAATAAAACAGGAAATAAAACACAAAGCACGGTCAGCTACGACTAGGTATTGAATGAACCTAGACAAAATAGTTGACACAAGACAATTGATTTAGATAAACGTAGATGATATATTCTAGTAGGATGATTAAGACTATGAATGAGATGAGTGCGAGTGGTATGAATGAAATGAGAGACTTATAACAATAATAATAATAATGACAATTTATTTAACTCAAACAGGTTGCCCCAATTACATGATTTATGATAAAATAAACACAAAAACACAAAAGAAAATAGAAAAAAGAAAGAATATACAAAATAATAAAAAATGATAAAAGACATAAAAAACATGGTACAGTCCAGTTGAAAAGCAATACGAAGAACAGACAAAAAGAAAGTGTTATGGTGCAGAGTTAGTAGCAAAAATTGAGTACGCCTTTCTCCTTATGGTATTCAAGGAATCGCAGAAGACGTCCACAATGTTGGATAGTTCGTTAACGTTGGAACGTTCGTTCGTTATCGATATTCACTTCAGAGTAGAGTGTGAGAAAGCATTCATGGAAGAAAATGAACAGGTAGGAGATGCGGACGAGAAAGGAAAAATACCCCCAGAGACCCATCAAGTATCTGACCTTTGAATGTATCAAGGAAAGGAAGATTGATTTCAGAGTGATATATCCAATACATTTGTGGCGGAGGAACAAAAGTTTAGGGAGAAAAGTTGAATGAAGAATAGAAAAAAGTTTGGAAAAAATAAGACTATGGGTGAGAAGGTATAGGTGTATACAGGGCAAAGGTTAGGATGCTAAAGAATGAAAGAAATATGTTTACCTCAAATAGTCGTAGATAAGGATAGGGTGTGGTTTCATGTTATGTCAGTGAAAGCTATAAAGGGGCATATTATGTGATATTATTAACTGCGATATATTATTATTATGATGCATAAACCTTAAAAGTAGAACAATGTTCATTTGGCAAGAATATAATGTTATCAGTATTAAGATTCGTATGGTTAAAATAGCATTTGTATATATTTATATACACATACTAATATATTACGTGAAAATTCAGTGATTGCCTTTCAACGGTTTGATCTATTGATATAGAGATGGTTTGTTTGTTTGTAAATAAAAGTTCTCTTCAAGCGAGGTTGATTAATTTGGAGCGATTTATTGAATAATGATAGCTGTAATTGAGTTAATTAGATAATGTTTGTTATTTCCAAAAAATTTCAAATTTTTATATGAAATTAAAAAGTGCTTCTCCAACCTTACGCTAAAGAAAAGCGGATTTTCTAGTTCACTCAGCCTAATAAATACCACTTACTTATAAATCACCAAGGGAATGTCTATAAGAAACAATAATGGCTCCATACATAATGAAACAAGATCGAGTATGCATTCATTTCTTGAGCACTGCGATAATCTTAACGTTACGTCTATTATAAAATTCCTCACGGGATTAGCCATAACTTTAGAGTTGGTAAAAACGCGTCATTCCTCTTAAATAAAAGTAATCCTTTCAAGAGAGAACAATCCAGTCGTATAAAACGCAGCTTTCCAACGAGCACAGAAGACAAATGGGTGACAAAAATAAGCGAAAGGAAAGCGGGAGAGAGAACTCAGTGAAAGAAAGCTTCGGTCGCAAACAACAGAGACTTTAAAGTCCCTTGTTGAATCAAACGTAAGCCGGAACGGTGGAAAGACGTGAAAAATTAGGCGCGGAGAAAGTGGATAGGAAACGGGAGTGAAAAGAAATGCGAAGATGGAGGGAGGGAGTCGTAGAGATAGGAGTTGGGGCCATTTTAGTAGGAGAGTAAAAATGCCGTCAACTGAAATGGCGCCACCGACGAACTCGCAACAATAGGAAGGAACAAGTGACTGCCTTGAGGCGTGAAACTCTTCCTCTCCTTCTAGTTGCTTTTTTGTAAGAATTCCCTTCTCTAAGCAATGGCGACCCTTCCCGATTTTTATTTCCGAGATGCACCTCGATCCGTAACGAGAATCTGGAGGTGATTTGACGCTGGGTTGGGCGCGAAACCGAAGAATAAGTTTACGATAGTTGTATTGTGAAGTTTCGCAGTATTCCGCGATGTTTTTCGAAGTGCTATTTCCGCTCACTTCAACTTGCCTTTTACCGTTTATTTTGCTCTGCGATGATCCAACAACAATATTGGGAGAAATCACCTTTTTTTAATTTCGGAACAATTACGTCATTGACGTTATTTTATTCCTATACACCTCCGTGGGTCCTTGCATGCTACTTTCGCTCTAGACGCAACCCCGCTGATTTAAATTTGTTTATTCTCTACGATCTATCTTCTACGTTCATATCTTCTATTAAGAATCTCATTTTCCACAGCTAACATTTACTTTTTTCCTCTTCTTCAGAACCGTTCACTTTTTCATCATTGAATACCTTTGTAATAGTGCTTTTGTCCTTATCACCGACGCGCTCAAATAAAACTTGACGTTCTCCTTTCATACTGGTCACACAGATTTAATTCCATATTCGCAGAATAATTATGAATTTACATATATTCTGTAATTTCATGTGTATACTTATAATAATAGACTGCCGAATGGGATTATTATCAAATTACGACATCGATGATCCGAAAACATACTTCCGTATTCACCCCAGCAACTACGGCAGAGGCTCTTGAGAATAGCATGTCTGACGAATTTAACGCTAGCTTTAATACCATACTCAGCGTTAAGGTAAAATTGGTATCATATTTTAGCTCCGTCTACAGAAAATATAACAGAAAACTAAGTAATTTGTGATTTTAAAGCAACCCTAGTATCGTGATCTTGCAGATACCTTTTCGCTTATCACCTTTCCCTTCAATATTAACATAGTATATTATAGAATAAAATATTAGGATACTTATAACAACATAAAATATTATGATAATTCTTGTATTTATAAGAAATGTAGAATTATAGGTATATTACTTGAAATATACAATTTTTAAGTAATTGTAATTTAGATAATTTATTGTATGATTTTAAGATTCAGGGATTACCTCCTTTTTAGCCTTACTGTCATCACTTATGTGGTAGGCGAATGAATATTGACGATATGTGGTATTGGTAATGATGATGAATTGGTTTTCGAACACCGATTTTTACAGCCGGATTACCTTCCTGCCTTACAGGGGAAATTAAACGCGCGGGCACACACATGCACAACCATTCCATAACCATAAAAAATCCAATTCGTCGGGACTCGAACCCGAGACCTTGGGGTTGCTTGCAAGCTAACCACTTCTCCATAGCGGCCGGTTAATATTCCATACTTATATGGATGATAAATATACTAGTTACTCCGGATTATCATTTTTTTTGCTTTCAGAATATTAATCATATTGCAATAAATGTAGCAGTTAGTGGACTTTTAAAATGTTTAGTTGAATTAGTGAAATCTTGTACAATGATATTTAATTCAGTCACCTATCATTTAAGTTAAAATGATAGACGTATGACATTTATACCTCTGAAATATCAGCAATAACAGCTAATCACGCAAAGCGTTCAAAGGTTTATAGAACCACACGAAAGAAAAACTTTATTCCAAAAATATTCCACATATTTCCCTCAGCAGTAGTTCCTCATTCTTAGTACTGAAATAGCAGATACTGTCTCGCATATAATGGCCCAACGTTGTCCAAAAGATTATTTTAAGAAACAACCACCTCCAAGAACGTCATAATACTGAAAAGATGTTTAAAAGAAGCAAAAAAATTCCCCCAGAATCATCTCCTTGGCTTTCCCTTTGTAACGACCGGATAATTTTTTAAAAGAAACAATAAATCCCGGCCCGCTCTCTAAGCTCCTATTGTGTCGCGTTATATGATGCGTGCTCCATTCGAATTTTACACCTACGCGACCCGCCTGCCTGCTTAGCTTGAAGGAAGCCCTCTGCCAGGAGTAGTTCTTTAAATATATATAGTATAGCGTGGTATCACACCTTTTGTTGCAAAACATCTAGCTATGTTGGCTAGATATAGCACTGTAATTAAGTCTGAAAGGATTAGAGTTTGGGCAGCAAGATAACGATACTTCTTACGATGAACATATTATATATTTATCAAACATAGATGATTTAACAGTAAAGCGATTATTAACCATGAAGGATTTGAAAGAGAAAAAATATTATTTGTAATTAATAGTATCATATATATGTTAATTGGAATGGTAATATACAGTAATTAAAATTCGACCACCTGAAGTATAAAGGTAAGGGTATATTTTATCGAAAAATCAGATGCTTCCTATTTCGGTTGAATTGTATTTTACAGCATCATGCTGTCATTATAATATCGTACGTGAGAGGTAGAGTATTAACTAATCAAACAAATAACACTTGCTGAACATAGATACATATATTGTTCTTACAAACATTTACTTAAGTACGAGGAATCTAAGTTAATATCATTCATCTGAAGGTAATGAAATAACTAAATTGGTTTGAACGTTCGCAAGAAAATTAGAGAGACTGGGTTTGAATCCCAGTTCCGAATGACTTTTTCCTTTCGTTAATTCCTTCGGGTATAATAATCGGTTTAATATCAGGTCACAAATTCATTTTACGTAATGCTGAAATACCAAAAAATATTGAAACAATTTGGAATACATCTTGATAATGATACAAATACTTCATTATTTTTGGCGATATTATCAAGGAAATACTTTTATCGTCTTTGAATAACCTAAGAATGATGTTCTCTAGATTAGTTTAGGGACTTGAAAACAGTAAGTTCATGAAGTATATTACAAATATTTGACTAAATTATCTGTTAATTGCCTGTCGATCTTCTAAAGAATTCATAACTATCCTTTGTTTATGTGCAATGATGTACATTCTGCGACGTGAGCCAGTAACGTGTGAGAATTAAGGAGGTCAGAAAAGCAGCATTTCTCTATCCATCTACAGTTTTGAGGTAAATCTGAAAGTCATGACTCATCAAACAAGAGGAATTCTTAAAGAATGTAAGTTGCATTTGTATTCCTGAAACTTGGTTAAGAAGTATTATCATAGCTACTTTACGGAGGCGTCATTTTTACGGGTTGCAGAAAGTAGATGAAAACAATGGCCAAGTTTGCAAGTTTAAAGGCCAAGTAATATAGTCAACAACGAGTGAAGAACTTGGATTATATCATCTACATTAATTAGATCTGACACATTTTCTTTTCAATTAAAATCTGTTCTTCCTGTAAATTAAAAATTACTCTAATTTACAAAGGAAACTAGTGGGCAAAATGAAAAATATTCTGCAAAAATACGTGATTTCCTAGTTCTAATTATAATTACTTTTACTTTAGTATCTAAATTATACCTGTAGTTACAATAAGATAAACTTTAATCTTTCCATGAATTTATCTTTTTATAATTG
>KZ308315.1:214782-320508 GCA_000376725.2 Ladona fulva
TTATATTAATTATAAGTATAACAATAGATATTCGATATAAACTATGGGATCATTTTTACTAAAATCATAGAAAAATACTGGAATATTTAAGGTAATGTCGTGTATACACAAGGGACACTAATATATTTGAATATTTAGGGTAGGAATACCACTTATTTACATGGACAATAATACTTATAGATGGCAATAACGTTCTAATCATAAGATAGCCCTCTATCAAAATAAATCCCTTATATCGCTTGTTAAATGTATCATATTCTGAAAAACCAAAATTTGGAAAGATATCCAAAGGAATTAACTCGTTATATATAGAGATGATTAGTGGACATAAAGCCTTTTGCTAAACAGATAGGTATGTTGGAAATTGTCTAGACAAACATACGAACAATGGACGCGTATAACAGCAATGTTTACGAGCGAGACACGAGTTAATCTGCCATCAAGCTGCTTATTGTGTTCCTGAAGATCTCTTGCACGAGGCTTTCGAATGAGGAAGAGACGGAACTGTATGGGAGCCCGAAATAGCTCAAAGGTCACGCGATTAAATAGAAACGTATCCCGCGATGGAATTATGTCCCAGAAGGCTTAAGATTCCAAAGTCGGAAAGTGGTTTGGCTTTTATCTCCAACGAGTGAAATGCGCGATATAAGTGGCGAACAGGTGCTGCTCTCTGGCAAATGGTCGGCGAGGTGACTCAAATGAGGGGCGTAAACAAGAGAGCCCCCAAAACGACCGCATTCGTTCCCATAGTGGCAGTGGCAGCAGTCCAACGACGTCTGTACTCAAACAGGGCGAATGGACGACCAAATCTAGGTCTAAGTCAACATGGGGCGTGATTGATCTTCCTATTATTTGAGGTGGCGATGCTTCTACATGTATGGTTATGCCGCGACAGAATTCCTATCGTCTATAATGTCATCTGCAATCGACCCATTGACTTAGAATGTTATTCCTTAACGAGATACAGGTAGAAATAAATTTTGATGCTAAACTGAGATATTTTTAGAAGTAAAATTTCCTGTTTTAGATGAAGAAATGAAACGGCAATACTTTTTCAAGTCAACAGAGTATTGGCTCAAACAGCGCCTATGGTTTCTACCATTAGTACATCTTCTGGAGATAAAAGAATGTTCGAAATTTTTAATTTAAAATTAATATTATTTAGAGGTATTAATCCCAGACAAGACGTTTTACGTAAGACGTAAGAGATGTTAAGAAATATTTTATGTATCGCTCCAATGATATTTTACAACTGCAAATATTATTTACGTCCTTACAGAAATCACTCTAAAAACATGAACTTTCGTATCATTCTACGTATATACTGATTTAGATTAGATATTAGGTGATGAAATATCATCTTTAAACGATGAATTAATCAAAGAATGCTGGCAGAGGAGATTAAACTTATGTTAATTTTTCGTCAAAAATTTCTAGTTATTGTCAATTAGCGTAGAATAATGCCAATGATAGTTAACTGAATTGAAGTGGATTAGCGTGACATATGAGTTAAGCAAGGGTCCGCTAAGTCCGCTGAACTCATCTCGATAACAGCTAAAATCCTTCCCATTTCCGTCTAATAGAGATTCTCGTAAAGGATTTTACGGGCGAGCCCGTCTTCGACAGGTAATGACACCGCGCGCTTGATTCACGGGGCACGTTCAGTAACCACATCTTACGCTTCGATTCCGCCGTAAACCTTTGTCTACCGTGATTAGATGAGAGGTTGATTTAAAATGGCAGAAAAACAGGATGCAGCTGGAAGAGCATTTCCGTTCCGCCTTCCGATTTTCTCTTGTTTCTGCCGAGACGATGCTCTTTCGAGAAGGACACGGTGGGTAATTGTTATTTACGGACTCTCCTCGCAGAGTCCATTTACTTTCCCGTCGTAGGTTTAATCAAGAAGAAACCAACGACTGCTCTTGAGAGAAAAGTTGGTCAAAGCTCCCAAATGTCTATTGATTAAACTTCCAACATGAAGTCACTTGCTCTTGACAGTAATTTCTATTTCGGGTAACTTCCAATATATGCCCTGGTAGGTCTCACGATTGAGTTCATAAGCCGACAGGAATTAATGTTGAGGATTATTTATCCAGGAGAGGGTTTTACGCTCCTCTAATACGTGATCTTCTAGACAGTGTGTTACACTGCCATGATTTCATACACTACTACTAAAAGCTATATGCTGTCATATTTTGAGTTAAATGGGGTTGGATTGGGTTGTAAAACTTTATTCCTTTAGTTTAAAAGCTAAGAAAGAAAAGTAGAATTCACGACAAAATAAGAAAACAGTTCTTCAGCTCTCTGCTAGGAGGTTACGGGAGGTAGATTACGCAAGGGCAAAGCACCGAGACTTTCATATTGTCTTGAAATAGGAGGAAAGTATATCCAAAACTTAATTCTCTAGTTCTCTGTTCATCTAGGTTTTTTCAATCCTTGTATCCGAAATTATGAGGACAGTTAATTTCCTGAAATTATCCCAAATAATATTCTATACAAAGCACGAGATGCCGAGGAAATAAACATGCCAGGTTTATTTTATAATTTTCCCAAACTTAACCCAAATAGTTCACAAATCATTGCTGTTAATGGAGAGATATTGAATTCCCGCCGACATAAAGATGACATAAAGGGTGTGGTAAGTTACCAAGAAAAGAAAGAAAAGGCATTGAATAGGAATTATTAGGACACATAAATCTACGAAAAGGTAGAGCTTATGCATGTATCCTTGCCACAAACGTCGTGTTTCTCCTACTCAATCTCTGCAAGAATTATTTCATAGGAATACATTCACATTAACGATGGACTGGATAGAATAGAAACCTTCTAGGTATCATTTCCAACCAAATAAGAACGTTTCTTATTTAACTTTCCACATTCGCGTCATTTCGGAATGCCTCGCGACGAGGACCACGCGAGATACAGCAGACAACACGGAAATGAATTAACTGTACCTTTGCGTTCTCCGACGAGAGCTCACTAAGCGAAAAGGATGAAACAAAGTCATACTTCCGTAAAACATTCTAATTATACCGCCGGTGATTTGGCTTCCGTGAACGCGGGTGAATTTTTGTCCGATGTCCACAGAGAAGATGCCATCGTTTAGTCTACCTACTCCCGCGGACGCAAATAAGACGTTCCTTTGAAGTGACGCGGATATTTGTCTAAAATTCAGGAAGATTATTCTAGGATAAATAATGTCTGTTTCTTTGTCATGCCTGGGAGTATATGATGACTTCATTTTTGTAGAGCTACGTGAAACGTAAGGTGGACATTGAAGTGTGGAGGTCAAAAACTTCCTTTCATGCACCAAAAATGTAAACAGTTGCAAGCATAAAAGTGATAATTCTCTTGAGATAAAAATTGAGAATAAAATTTCCGATACAAATCAAAATATTAGGAGCAGGAGTAAATATAAATACTATGTTTAGTCACCACGATGCTGAAGCAGGTCTTGCGAGAAAGCTGCGTCAGCAAGTATGGGTGGTCGCTAGAATATTTTGGAAGTAAGCGAGGTGAAACAAGGAACAGAAAACCTGAGTTTTGAATATTACCAAAGAGGGTATTATTTCACCGTGAATATTCATGCTCACAGCCCCTTTCCTCATTTGAACGTAAGAATAATGTGTCCGAACATCTTATGTGGAGTAGATCGGCGTGGAGTAGATCACGAGGGAAATCGTCGCAAATTTACTTAAGTTGGTTTCAACACAATCTTTCTGTCTTGATTAAAGCAACATATTTCTTTTGTTTTCTGTTAAATGATACAGAATAATATTTCCCATTCACATTTGCACGTCTTCTTAATTGTTGAGAAATAAAACATTCCAAAACTTCATTCCTCATATAACGTAGTAAGCCTCATTACCTCTCTCAAGTTTGGTGTTACTCATTGCGAAGAAATTAAAAATCCACCCTACCTTCGGACCGAATGCTTTAAATACCTATAGTTTATAATCCTCTAGTCTGGAGCAAGGACGTTATAAAATAAATATTCGAAGTCGAACGCGTTGCCCACTTGGCTATCGGGAGCCCAAAATAAATATTCTTATGGAATAATTAAATATTCTTATGGAATAATCCGCAGCGGTTTCGATTCTGAGAAAATATTTTCATCCATGCCTAAACATGCAGCATGATATCTAATCAGAATTAGGGAAAGGTGATTGATTAATTGAGAGAATTCAGCTGTAGAATTCTCACCTGGAACTTTCAAACTTTCACTTAAAAGGACTCGTATCGCTGATAACATCAGATATCTTTTTGCATAATTCTCAACCCATCGGGGTGATGGTTGGAGAGAATAACACATATGTTATCAAAGTCATTATAACAGGATTTAGTTACCCAGAGAAACAGAACAGAAACAGAGTTGAACACTGTGTCTTTCTTTTTACTTTTAAGAAAGAAAATACTATTCAAAATAGAGTATAATCTATATAAATAACTCAGTTGGTATCGACGTTCCAATGACTGGCCCTGTCTGTTGCAATAGATCAAAGTTGTACCCAGTAATCAGGAGAGGAAAGAGCTAGGTGATATAAGGACACGATCCTCTCCTGCGGAGACCCTTCGCGAAAACAGATGCGAGAGAGTTTAGAAAAACAAACGCTATCTGCACCACCTTTCCTTTTCCTACGACGATACGGGAGAAGAGAAAGGTAGAGATGCAGGGAGAGAAAGCTCGTCGAGACTCTTCCCCTTGTGTCGACCTCCCAATCTCCTCTCCAAAACCCATCCTTTACTACCCGTCTCGGGACTCATTAATTATTGGTGACCCGGTGAGAAGAAGGTGGATGTTAAAAAGAAGCGAGAGGGAGGCGAAAAAACGGGGAATGAGGGAAAACTCCCTTAGGACGGCGGAGCGTAAGGAGAAATCCCCTTCACCTGCCAGCCAACCGTCTCCTTTCCATTTAAAAATCCCCATTTCCCATCATGCTTCGCGTCGATAATGACGACGTTCGTTTTATGACTCTTGGTTGCCTCGTCCTCTTACGGGTAGGGACTCGCTTCCCAAGAATGCAGACTTCCCCCATTATGACTATAGAAAAAGACCCTGAGGGGAAGGGAAAAGGGTCAGAAACTCATTTTTTCCTTCCGATTCCTTTTGGAAATTCTTTCTCGGTAACGCGGTCTAAAATTCGATCCTTCGCCGTTTCCCCGCCCACCGACAAAGGCATTAGTGTATTGTGTCCGGATGATCCATGAGATTGGGATCTAACGTTTGCTTCCTGCGTCTTTCTGTCGAGAGATCGATCCAGAAATAGAGCGATTCGAGATTTTCCTTATTATGGGTCTCGAATTCTTTGAAGACGTCTCGATGGGTGTGTGGGAGTATGGAGAATTTGTTCCTCGGGTTATTCTATGAATGTGTGATTAAAGGAAGTCGTGCAACCTCTTCATCAAGGATGACCGGGAATTTAATGGGGCTGTGTATTCCGGGAGAATGACTTCGTCGTCATTAAATTAATTTCCGGATATATTTACCCTCTGTCGATTGGGTTTCAACTGAATTAACTGTTATAACAAGAAACCTTCTTCAAAGTTGTGAATGAATAATGTGTCAAGTGACTTCTCTTCAGACATTTCTGTTAGAATTAATTATATTCATAGGAATATATGGCTTCAGTAACATTGATTGGTATATTTGTTAGACACTAGGGGAAGGAAAATGAGTTTAGCTTTGCACAAATAGATGTGCATCTTAAATCACAAGGAAGCGACGTGGCATGGTAGTTTAGTTATTAGAATAATTGACCGAGGTTCGTACCAGTACAGTAATTAGTCATGACCCCATTTTTCAAATCCATCCCAGGGTGTCTTTAGATACCTACGTCCGAATTAACTTCAGCAACAAATATTTTAGTTTTCATACCTTTATTCTCCATTTAACTAGCTAATAAATAAATTCTATCTATCTAACAAAAGTCACACATTTTGTTCGCTGTGGAATGGAGTTAGATGTATTCGTGATTTTTTATTAAGAGGTACTATGTTGCCCATTTCCCCAATGATGGAATCAGGTAATTAATTTGTGAGGGGACCATTTGTTAAATTTGTTCGGTACAGAGAACCTAGTCAGAGTGAATTGACATTTAAAAATTAATATGATGTAGTAATTCGTACATATAAAAATAATTAATATATGTATCGCTAAAAATATAAATGCAAAAAGGAAAATGAAACTAATTAATACACAATTTTCAATGAAGACAAATGGTCGCTCTAATTTAACAGGTAGCAGACGTTAGAACATATCTGCTGAATGCAGTGATGTTATATGCAATTCGGTCACAACCATATATGCAATACTGATAATCACGAATTTGCACAAATAAATTTATATTTTCCCAACGCTACGTCTTAAGTAAAATATAAATAGTAGCTATCTTATCAAAGAGAAGAAAACTTCATGCAAGAAATTTCCTTCACTACGAGTGGAGACGGATGAGTCAGTAAAATGCTAACGATCAGACATGGCTTTATTAACTGCCTAACAGGTGTTCCTAATGAGAAAAGTCATCATTAAACTCCCACCTCTTTAATGAGATAACCAAAGCATCACGAAGTGTATTTAAGCACGGGTTCAATATTATAACAGCTATTACTTCCTCCTACACCTATCTCATACATTAAGATGTTTTGTATGATTATTTACAATCACGTACTGCATCGCACGTAAATCGGAATAATGTTAATTTCAAGTAGATAAGAAGTAAAATATTTTGAATGTTGCTTGGCTTTTCATATTTATCCTGAATTTAGAATTATGGTGCTCTCGTAACTGGTCTAGATCATATTTTATCTTTATGCCAACATAAATGATTAAATGAAAAACACAACACCATCAGCAAGAGCAGAGCATTTTGTCTTTTAAATTCAACCGTAAATACGGAAAGATATAAACGAAAAATAAGAAAAAGAATCGATACAGCTATATATTAAAAACATGGCTTAAATACCAGTCATAGGAAATGTATAAAACAAAGTTGGTAAGTATAAGTTATAATATAAAATCACACCATATAAACTGAAAACTGTATGAGTCATAAATATAATACTATCTGTTTCTTAAATGGAATAACGTCGAGGATGTGACTCGAATTGAAAGTAAGGAGTATATTGCGCGGATATGAAATATGGAGGATGTTGAGAGAAAAGCTAGTGATGCGTTAGAAAAGAAGGGAGACCGTCAAAAAAGATGGAGAATGACGAATTGATCGGGGATACAAAAAGAAACTTGAGTGGCCGTAGTTGAAGGAGATGAGAAAATAAACGTTGACATTAGGCAGGAAAGAGAAAGGTTACGGTTCGAAGGTCGAACTGTTTATTTATGTTTATTTGTTATATTTGTCTCTGTAGCTATGTATGCATCCCATAAAAATAATGTTAAATAAATATGATTTTGGCCGATAATCCGATATAAAATTCTTCCGGGTGAAAGTTATGACCAAAACTTAATGGAAATAAAAATATATCATTTGCCTCAAGAAAACAAAACAGGGGTGATAAAAAGAAAATGTAATTTCGGATTTAAAAAAATATGTAGCAAAAACATTCCAGGATGGTTTCCATAAATCGGATGGTTATATGAGAACCGATTCCTTCGATTGACAGTTGAAAGGACTAAAAACTAAAGCACATTACAAGGAATCCTAAAAATAAAAATGGAAGAGCCTCAGAAAGAATTAAAAGAATATTTTATAACTTAAAGGAAAAACAAATATAAAATAATCCTGAACTAGGGGCGATGAATATCATTTTTAAAAATTAGAATGTCTAATTTTACTAGAAAGTCTATTGTGCTATTGTACAACTTCAATAAAAGACAAAAAGAATGTTCTGATCCGTAATATAATTTTCTTTTAACTCCAAGAGACTCCGGCAATTTTTAAAATTGAAAGTCCACGTAGAATGGTCCGAAATAAAGGTATCACGGGGAGAAGGAATTGAAGAAACCTGACGGGAACGGGACTCGAACCGGAATCTTCCAATTTTCAGGTGGATGCTTTAGCCGATTACGCTATTTAGCAAGACCAATCGACATGCCGTTTTGGGATACTTTGTAGCGAGGGCGAAGAGGATCGTCCGACTACACGGATGCCGCATATTGGCACTTTCCCGGAAAGTTAAGTACCTGATTCGAGTCCCAGTTCTGTCAAACATTTTTAGGTCCACTTTTCTATGGAGTTTTCCTAGGTGCACGCCTTTGCTTGCAAAGTATCCTTTCACCATTTGCAGAATGGTCATGATTTTTAATTATTATGCAGCTTACTATTGCTAACATAAGCCCATTATAACAGAAACTTCCTTGAAATAACGTCAGCTCATGCACATGAGCTCTTAAAACTATTACTAATGGCAATAGTTTTGAAATGAAGAACGAGTTAGTCATTCTCAACGAAATGCGATACATTAAGAAACAAATTTTGTTTTTATACACAGTTTGATGAAAAGGTGAGATAACACGGAAAAAAATTTTTATATGGAAAATTGCACGCAGCGTTTAAATATGAGTTTGAAATCGTCGAAAATAAACTCATTGTTTACGAGTTGAAAATCTAGTCTCCAATGCTGTACTGAATCTTGAGTTGAGATGAAAACCAATGAATAGAACCTCGAAAGTAACTTTTGAATTTGAAATGTTACAGCTACTGAATCTCCATTTTTTAATGTAGCGGAAGATGTATAGGTCTATTCTGAGGACAAAAGAATAGACGCGATTAGTTAAAAACCAGCGAATCCAATGAAGAGACATCTTGAAAATAATTTTAAATAATCGCTTTGCAGCTGTTTGAGATGATTTCCCTTTCTTTCGTAGGAGAAGAAATATAGTCTATTCTGATGACAAAGGTATAGAAGTGTGAAAAAATCAAACCTTAGTAAGAATTATCTCGAATATTTAAATAACTTTAATTAGAACAGCTTCTTCCGCTTGCCCCCCTTGCGATGTACGGCATTAATTACGGCACCCTTGGAAACGTACACCCACACCTCGTAAAGAAAACGTCTGCCCTTTCCTTCAACACGCGCGCACATATCCCCTGGAGCAGCTCAACTTCTTACGGGGATGCGTGCGGAACGAACGAGACCGTATCGATTTCGGCATCGTTGTAGAAACGTATCGGTTCGGAAAGCGTCAGTTTGAGTTAGAAAACGCTACGCTCGTGCTCTTGGAAAATTTGAGAGGGAGGGACGTGGAGTATCTTTAAGGAAGATTTCGTGCCGGGAAAGGGAAGGGGTGCGAGAAAAAGCATTTCGGAAGAGGGGAGAAGGAAAAGAATGAGATGGTTCACGGTTGAGGGGAACAGTTCAAATGGAGTCTCACAAAGATGTGCGTTAATGCGTAATGCAGGAGGAGGTTTTAGTGAGAGAAATATGAGTGTTGAGGGCGTAATAATCGAGATGGAAGGAGACTGACTCTCCCCTGAAGAATACGAAATGACGGAGTCGTATTGACGGTGACTTCCTTCTTCGAGGAGAGATCTACGCATGAATATAAGTGCTGAATTTTTACACATGCAAGGTATAAGTGCTGAGTAGCTTTCCGGCATGAACTGATTATTTTATCTATTTTCGTCCATATTTTTTTCAGCACACTAAAATGGGTATAATTCATAATAAATTGTGCACATACTTACTTTCTTTAGTGGTTAATACAAACGATTCAAAAGTGACGAAACGAAAGAGTTATCGAGGAAACAATCATCTCTTGTATTTTGTAAGGTGATGAATAATCAAAACTTGATTACAAAGGTAAAAGATCTGTATATTTTTAGCATAATAGTGGATTTATCTTCCTGTTGGTCCTGGTGAAGGATTTTACTATTAGATTTGGGTATCACAAGTAGGATTGGCTAGTTTTCCAGATAAGCTGGCAGACTCCAAAAACAGAGAATATACTCCCAAAATTGGACAATAACATGCCAAATCTCCCTCCACCCGGATTGAGACGTGCTGCTTCCGTTTTCACTCAGATTCGGCTTACAGTTCCTTCATTAATTTACTGCTTTCGCACCTTTCCAGGACTTATTTTTTTATATATAAATGCCAGCAATCCTCTCGTTTAATCTAATTAGTTTAATTTCGAAATATATAGAATTTTTTTCTTTGGACAACTATATTGTCAGCTAATTTCTATTATTATGTTGCAGAAATCGCGTTAAATCATCCAAAATTACATCTCTTCCCGGAGACAGCGTTTGATCTACTGCACATTTAAACTATTCAGAAACGATAATTACATATTCTATGGCAGTTTGAGTTATTCTTTTAATAGCCTCCCGGAATTTACTACTATTAGAATAGAAAAACTCCGGAATCGATTCTGAAGTTGGCATCCATAATTACGATTATAATACATGGGCCAGTAACATATCGAAAATGAACCGAAATTCATATTCAATGTAAATATGGATAGATGATGGAAAAGTAGTTGGGTATTTCAAAGTTTCGCTCTTCCTTGATTCTTCTTGTTTTATTAATTTAATTGAATTTAAATGTTTGAATCAATGACATATTGTGATACTAGTAACATTCTATTCAATATAAAATTAGCGCTCGCAAACAATTAACATTACACCTCACTTTTTCCATGATACTGGTGCATTAGTTTATTGTTATTAAGTTATTTATGAGCAAAGAATATTAAAAACTTTCTCTTTAAAGCGTACTTCTTATAAATCTTCCCATAGAAAAAAGAAATCACTCATGCTCGACAAACTTAATGATCGCTGCAATTTCAAAATGGTGTTTGAAAATGGACATCTTTGCTAAATGTATACAATTGTATCATATTTCGTTTCCTTAATGTGAGACTAAAACTGCTAACCCCATTTAATCTCATTAGAGCTCTCGGATCAAGATAACGTCTCATGTTGAATTTCGGGGGTCATTAAAACGTTTTTTCACAGAAGATCGGTCACAGCTCATTGATATATGAATCGATTTCTGGTTCTGAGAAAGATAATTATATCGTTAAGATCCCTTCTCTAAGAAATTATCTTCCTTTAGAGATACGAAAATTTCCTCTTACTGCTGTCATCTTGGTTTTATTCCACTAGTTCCGAAGACTTTTGCTGTCATCAAGCGGCAAAGTTATTATTATACGGAATCTCGGTCGAGCTAAAATATTACAAGTTATATTAAGAGTTCACCCAATTAATTATATACTCCATTAAAGACTGAACATTGCAGAGGTAACTGTGGGAATTACAATGATATTGTAAAATAATGTATAAACAATGGAGGTTCCAACTACCCTACGAACAAAGGAATATTTTCCTTTGTTCTTTTGGCAGATGTTATAGAATAATGCATACTTTATATACTTTCGTCTTAACCTTCTTCATGGCTGGGCTAATACCTGTGCCTTTGTCTATGTAAGCATGTAGGCTACCTTTCAGCGTCTGGCAGGGGGTGCATCATGACTCTACTTCCCTAACCGATTACTTTCGCGTATCGTTCGCGGAAAAAATAAATTCTTGAATTGATTCGTTCTAGCATCTATTTCCTGGATCTTTCTTACAGTATCAGAATAGCCTATATAACATGGAGAACGCATTATATCTGCTACCTAATCTGTGAAAATACTACATAAAGGAATGAATGCTGGTTATTAACGGTATTCATTCCGGTCACTCCTTATTAAAATCTACAGAAAATGTTACACATATGATCAGTGTGCTGCACTTAATTGGAATATATTTTATTTACAATATTCTGGGACAGTGGGGAAAGTAATGGAGAACTGCCCCATTCCTCATCTTTGCTAATAAGCCTGATTCCCTCTCAGGTGAAGGGGATTCCTATAATCCCCCGGGATGAATACCTTACAGACAGAGTAACTCCTTAGCAAATACTTAACATTTTGTTTGATTAGAGCAGATTCAAGTAGAATGCGGCTTCGTTTCCACTTCCTGCCATTGAAAATCGACCCTCGTTCACCAGGAATTGCCCTCTGGAGGAGTAAATGAAAACATTACTTGGAAACCGAAGTCCGAAATCCACGCCGCGATTGGTGAACTCGGGGAAAATGCGTAAAACAAACTAACTTCTTGCGTCTCCCATCTTTTTTCTCTCCTACTTACTGAGAAGATGGCGTCACGCGTGGGATGAGACGCGCTTATTTTAGGACGTCTGTCGTTCGTCGAGAATGACTCTTTTTCCCCCTCCTCCGGACAGAAACGGCTCTTTCCGAAATAGGTCGGATTACAATCGCGATCGTTACCTTAAAAACGGCCCCCGATTCGGACGCTGTTTTCCGTGTCTTTATTGGATTTTTGCTTCGATCGGCGAATTGCGAAAGGAGTCTAGAACGGTGGTGTTTTTTTCCTCTGTGCCCTTCGCCGCAAGCTTTAATTGTCTTCGATTGGCCGATGAACGATATCGGGAAATCGCTTCCTCGATTACTCTTCGACGTAACCATGGAACCAGAATTCTACACTCCAAAGCGGGTCGAGGGGTTCTAGAACAATGTTCGGACATTCGGCACGATTTTATGGGAAGGTAAGTCGACTGCGATTTACAGTTTTAATGCCGAGAAAAGTGACGTGATCATTCCTTTCATTGATTATTGATGGTAAAGATTCTTATAAAAATATGAAATTGTTAATCGCATTTATAATACTTTACACATTTCAATTAGTGAATTATCAATTTTAAATACAATTAGAATCCAATTACATACTACCTTGACAAAAGAATGAATGTTAAATATTTAAAGGAAAGACTAAATAATATAATAACTAAATTAAATAAAACAATTGAATGATTGATTAAATAATTAATGTAAAATACTATAAGAAGGGTAATTTTATGAATCTTCAACAAGGAATAATCTAAGGGTAACTATTCTACATCTACATCTACATCTACATAAATACCCTGCAAGCCGCCTTACGGCGTGTGGCAGGGGGTGAAAACACCGGGCGTTCGGACTATTTTTTTAGCCTATTATTATCATGTATAGTTCGCGGAAAGAATGAATTCTTAAATCGACTCGTCCTAGCATCTATCTCTCTTATTTTGCGCTCATTGTCGGATCGTCCAAGGTAGCAGGGGGGTCTCATAATATCTACTATATCTTCCGCAAATGTACTTTCCCTAAATTTATCCCAAGTAATCGCAATCTAGCTTCTAGTCTCCTATCTTTTAAGGATTCCCAACCTGCATCTGACAGCATTTTGGTAACGCTTGCTTTTTTATCGTAGCACTTCTTAACAAAACGTATCGCTTTCCGTTGCACTTTCTCGAGTTCACGGATGCATGTATCGTCTGCCGGATCCCATATACTTGATGCATATTCAAGATGAGGCCTAACCAACGCAAAATAACATCGTTCTCTAGCTTTTTCGTCACATTTACCGACAATACGCCTAATGAAACCGAGTTTTCTAGTTGCTTTAGCACAAATGTTACGGATGTGCGTGCTCCAGTTCATGTTATTCGTAAGAGTGATTCAGAGATATTTTACCGATTCCACTACTTTAATTACTGTTCCGCTAATACTGTACGATTTATTCTGCTGCAACTGTTTTCTTTCGAAAAAATTTACTACGGAGCATTTGCTTGTGTTTAGGTCGAGTTGCCATTTTTCGCACCACCGTTGAATACGAACTAAGTCGTTTGCTAGGGATTTCTGGTCTTCCACGCTTGATATTTTCCTATATATAACTGTATCGTCCGCGAATATCCTCATTTTACTATCGATTTCGTGGCTCAAGTCGTGTATGTATATCAAGAAAAGAAGGGGCCCAATCACGCTGCCCTGGGGTACGCCCGAGGTAACTTTGACTCTGTTTGAAGTAACACCATCGAGTACTACTTGTTGTTCCCTATCGCAGAGAAAATCTTTGACCCAGTCAATTACTTCCTTATTAATTCCAGCCAATTTTAATTTGTAAATTAATCTGTTGTGAGGAACTCTATCGAAAGCATTCTTAACAACTATTTAATTAAATCATGAGACAGCATCAGAGAGTCTGGAGTAACTGAAATTTTAAAAATATTTCTAGAACGAATTAGAACTATAAGAATACTATTAGTGATTAGAACACTTATACATTTAGAAATAACAGCAGAGGATAAGAAGGATCTCTTTCGTGCGGACAAATTGTCATGACAAAAACATTCTTGCTAATAATCATGGGGGAATTAAGTACTAAGATTCCCCTTATCTTCTTATATAAGGGAAATTTTAACACTTCTGAGATAGCATTCCGTCTGACAGGATTAAATTCTCTATTTAACGCACCGTACCGCGTCCTTGCATCGCTGATTTACCATCTACATCTAACACCATGAAAACGCACTAAAATATGTATAAATCCAATAAAATGGGTTAGTGATCATCGGAGAGCTCCCCCCGATATATATTCAGTGTGATTCGACGACTTTTCCAGGTTGCGAAGTAAGTCCTCCACGGATCCTGTTTTTTACTCCGGGAGAAAAACTCAGCTTCCCTAAAAATAAACGCCCATGATTTTTTCCGTTCCAGCAATCCTCACCCGCACAGGCCCAGCCAAAACATGTCACGGTCTGTCTAAAATTTATTCGTTTCTCCAGAAGAAAACACTATCGTCTTCACTGATTGAGGAAGGGAGAAGTAGATGAACCGAGAAATGTGTGAAATTCTCTCTTAAGTCTCGACGGTTATAAACATTGGCCATGAACAGAATGACGAGTGAGCTGAATGAGACTTCGAAAGGAAAACTCCAAATGGACCATTCTTTAACTACTTAATTTCATCACAAAGATTTTTTACCTGTGAATCATAACAAACTCTTCTATATTCAGGTAAATAAATTGTTTCTTCCATACTGTTGATTGTTTTCGTACTTTAAATAAAGATGGAAAAATTTAACTAATGATTTATGTGGAAAAGTCGCATACATTTGCAAACGCTATTACTATTATTATATTAATTTCTGAAAATATAAATATATTTTTCGAATTATTTACCAAAACAAAAAAAATAGTCAAGCAATATATATATATATATATATATATATTTGTGTATTCCTTTTATAGTCAATTTATATATCAATCTTTACAAACTATATTNTGTATAAGTCTACATCACATTTTTGGACAGTTTACGCTATTGAAATATTTGGCATACAGTGATAATTGGTATCAACAGCCGAATGAGATATTTTCCCTTCAATGTAAAATTTGGTAATATTTTGATATTACAATTATATATTCCTCAATTTTGTGATATAAGTTATATATTTTTGATACATTTTATTTTTATGATACCTAAGCGAAATTTTTGTTCCACAAAGATTAGTTAGCACTGGATTGGACTGAATAAATAATTAAGGCTATCAGTTACTTAATCATGCCTTACATTTAATTAATTTATTATGGCCTTGATCATATAAACATGGGCGATTATTACTTATTCATTGCTTATTACTTTGCTACGCTATTCATTTAGGTAAATGTTACATTTAATAATGAAATAAGATGGAAGAGTTCCGTTATTTTACGCTATTAAATATTACGTCTCACCAGTACGTTGGTCTCCATCTGACGTTGTTTTGTAATATAGGCAATTAAGAGTAATTAGTAGAGCAAAATTAAACATTCTGTGTAGCTTTAGTTAAGGGAAATAATTATAATGGAAGTGTGCTGTCACATACACATACATTAGTCCACGAACTAATTTATATACTTTTTTATATTAATCAGGTTAATACATTTTGTGTCCGTACATAACTGACAAAATTGACTTTACCGAAATTTTAAAAAATACCGAGATTTTTCAACGGCTGTAGAGGAAAATAGAAAATTTAGCAACGAATTTCTCTGCCTTTGGCGCATGATTAAAGGAAAGTAAACTAAGGCTCATTTTTTCCAGCGAGCTAATTTTTACGAAAATTAGTACTGTACATCAAAGGGAACGTTTTCCCCGATTTTCCATCTTAATAAAAAGCAAAGGGAACGGAAGGGTAATAAAAAATTAATTACGTTTCATTTCTTTTTCTGATGTAATTACAAGCTCAAAGGTAGTTCAATAGCCAAAGACACTAAAAATAACTCTTTCGGAGTCAATAAAAATTAAGGGTATTCCATTATAATTCAGCTATTACTGTTGAGATGATAGACTACATGCTTCTAAAAGAGCGAAAAATTCCATTAAGATACAGTGGATGCGTTAAATAGGCCGTGGGGATAGATGAGATGTTTTACAGAGTATCTGCAACGACTGGGGAGAATAACCTAGGAAACAAAGAAAAGATAAAAGAAAGATATACTACAGGAATGGGCGCCATAAAGAAGACATTTATTGTTATTTATAGTAGCAAACTATTTTCAACGATCATTTGCGAAGGGCGCGCAGACTTAGAATTCTCGGTTTCTCTCTTAAATTCACTGACACTTAGATTTAGAATAGCTCGAGTTGCCACTAGTTTGTAAGATAATGGTTTCCTCATTTAACTGCTCTAATGTTGCCGTAATTATCTGTTCCGCAACAGAGTATACCATTTAATTGGAAAAATGTTCACATATTTACGCATACAATCCCTTTATCTTTATAAAAGTGTTACATGAAAGACGACGTAGAACTGAAGATGATTCATCTATAATCAAAATAATAGAAAGGAAAATTAGATAAAAATTGGATAACAAGGAGAAATGTGGCTTATTAGCCTCTTAGTGAACTTTTCAACTAATTTTTGGTAACATCAAACCCCTACCTGAAACTGAAAGAATGTGAATGTTATTAAGTGTTATATTTAGCACATGAATCTCGTCCGTGATTTAACTGCCAGAGTTTATGCTACTGGACAAATGAGGCTCCAAATACGCTTCTAAATTGCTACAATTAACGAAAACAATTGTCATAATATTACTGGAATGGAGACGATTTGACAGTGAAAGTTTTGAAATGATAAAGCGATGACGAAACGGTTGAGAATAAAGAAATGGGATGAGAATGTAAAATTTCCAAATATGACCTCGAAAAGGAAGCAAGTTTTCTAGAGATAATGTAGAAAAAATCAGTCAAGAATAATTTACGAAGAAAACGTGATCAAACAACGATACTAATTCGTTTTTGAATCGAAGTACCTCTATTTTACTTTATTCAACTCTAATATAAATATCTTTTAGAAAAGAAAGAACAATTACCAGAGCAAAACAGATGGATAATTAAGAGTTATTGTACCATAGTTTAACTTTTCTTCTTTCTCTTCTGGTGGCCATCAACCGAAATTTTCAACTTTATACCTCACAATTCGGAGAGCTGTATTAATTGGTATTAAGTGTAGACTTTAAAACTTGATTATTCTAAAACTTTTTTCCACCCGAGTATAGACTCCTTTTCTCCTCAGGGCCGCTTGGAAATAAACAGCAATATTTTCCGTTCTTGACCTTCATTTGTTTATCTCTAACGGAATGCTTGAAACGAAATGTTTAGGAAACTGTAAGGCGTTTGTCATTGTTGCTCTCCTAACCTCCAAAATCGCATCCGCCTTAACAACATGGGTAACTTTATCGTCCGGGTCCGCCATTTAAAAGCTTGGCGTGTGGGTGTGGGTGTTTCCAAAGAGTGTGACACTCTGCCGTCCCTGGAGCGAGGAAAAAACAGAGTTTATTTTATCCCGTCCAAAACCACTGCGACAAGCTCGAATTCTTACGTCTGGGAGGGAAAAATAAGAAATTAGGTAGTGTGAGATGGAGATGGTCTTGGAATATACCCGCAATAATTATCGCATGAAATAGTAACTGAATTTATACTTGCTGCATCATCCCTGACCCTGAGAAATATTTTTCCCGCGATTTATTTTGAATCGTGAATTATATTAATTGCAGAATTGTCGTAAAATTTCGCAAGCGTGCTAATGCAGCAGAAGCTCGCCAGTATCCTCGAATACGAAAACAACTTGGAGGGGGCAATTTATTCGTACACATTCACACTCATACAATTCCCTTTGCAAACTTTTGCGTCCGTCAAACAAGGTGAGACCATAACTTTCGCTTCTTTCGCATTTTTTCGGGAGTATCATTTTCCTACTCTTATATTTCATCATCAAGTGCTGAAGCCTGTGACTCAAGCCAGCTAGTAATTTAGATACATTCAACCTTCCTAAGAATACGCAGCTAAATATAAGATACTTCAACTTAACATTATGACATCTTTTTTTGCTTTACCTTCTATTTTAAGCATCGATCTGTATACTCTATTTGTAATGCGTTGAATATAAGGTGGGACCCTTAAGTCTCAAATTCACTCAGCTCTAAGGTGAGCTTTCGGATAGCCAAGTGGGCAACGCGTTCAACTTCGGTGAAAGCGGTCCCGGGTTCGATTCCCGGGCCTACTACTCAGCTGTCAAAGCACTTTTAGCAATACTACTTATACCTAAGTTTGTACGTATGTGTCTAGAAAAAAGCTATAACACAATCCTCAGGAAAAACACCACAGAAAAGTGATATTACTGCGACTTCAATCTAAGTCCACTTTCTGGGAAGGTATTCTGATCACTGATCACCCCATGATTCCATTCTCTTAAAGAGATACTTTCTGAAAATACAATCTTTATCTGAAGCTGGAATTGAAACAATATACTGACATATTTACTAAGAGTAAAGAGGCAATCTCTTCTGCTAAACGTGAACTTTAGGTCGCAAATGATAAAATATCACATTCTGTTTAGAAATCACAGAAAAGAATTGTCCAGAATCAACCTTGAGACCATGAACAAAAGCTTCTTTCCATTTTAAGCGGATATTAAGTCAAACGCAAACTTCATTGACAAAGAAACAAATACGATACATTCACGAACAGATTACTTTATTACAAAGCCACTCAAAACCACAAACAACAAAAGACTGGAAAAAGGGGAAAGAATACTCACGCACTTGTTTATAGTCAGAATTATTTTAAAGTAATTCAGTTGCGTTGAGAAAGAGTGCAACATCTCTCTTACCGCCCACACCTTCGATATTTTTCCGAAATCTCTATTTTCCAACTGGACTTCTCTTGCGGCGCGGATAATTTAGATTTCGTTAGCGACCATCTTTACGACCTGGAAACGTGACTGCCTTAGTCGTTAAGCAATTAAGAATTCATAAATGCTGCGATGCGGCCCTAAAAAGTCGAAAGGACGCGGGGCGCGAAAGGAGTGTCACTTTACTTCCATTTTTAATTTGTGGCGCAATTATCATTTCGGAGGACCGCCGTAAATTTTCGAGGGGACAAAAAGTAAAGAACTAGGGCGATCAAAAACGATTCCAAATTATTTCGGGGACTTGGAGAGCGGGCTTAGGAGATGAGTTACGGCCGGGGAAACTTACAAAAAACCCTTGCCGTCGTATTGTGGCCACGTTATCTTTGTAAACTCGACGGCGAGTCGGAGGACGGAGTTTTTTGTCCGCGTCCCAAAGAGTCACAAATTTTGTTGGGTTTCGGGTTGAACAAGGAGCGTGGGCGGGAGAAAGTGAAGGGAGCGTTGGATAGTCAGCACTGCCTTACGAAAAAATATCTTTATAACCCTCGAGGCGACCTAAATTTAAGTCCGCGCGAAAGAGGGACTCGTAGGAAGGGTCGGAACTTGGAAATAATGAAATATAAATCTGTTTCTTTCGGATGACTCGAGTAATGATCGCAAGATCGGGGAAAAATTCTGAAACGAGATGTGGCTTCAATAATTAGGAGACCTTGCCTACTACCTAATCTGAATGGATTTTGACATTTTAAGTTGTCCTGAAAATTTCTCCTCACTATTGGTTTCTACCCGCAGCTTGTTTTAGGTTCACAATATAAGGTTTCAAAATAAGCGACCGCTGCTGAAGGAGGATATCTCCAGTTTATGCTTTTCCCTACAAAGCTCTCCACATTGAAGACTTTCTTTTCCAACTAAGATCCCGAAATTAGTACGGCCTGGAACGAGTTTCTGTTATCAATCATAGAGGTTATCCGTATCTATTTCTACAGCATGTGCGATTTTTTTACTACGACGTGTAGCTTTGAAAGTCGCATTTCCATTATGTTCGAGTACTTACAGCTTTAAAACCATAAGTATCTATTGCACGCTTCCGCACGCATTTCCCGCATCGATTTCTAGTCTCTGCACTGTAAATAAATTATCCACGTAACGATGCTGCATTGTATACTGGGAAGGCATCTTGAGGAGAATATTGAATATAGATATAGGCCAAGTCGTTGCAACTTCAGATTCGTGTTTACTTGCCGGAATTATCTAACACACAATTGTTGTCTTGGCGGTCTGTATTGCTTTAACATTTTAGGTCCCGGTAGTGGTTACCTCAACTTTTATCCTATAGCTTTCACCAATGCGTTCGTATTAATGACTTATGCATGAAAAGCAAGCATCTCCTGCCATTTCTTAACAAAGCTAGACTTATCAAGAGGAAAACTTTTTTTTAAGTCAATTATTCAATAAACTTATTCCTGCAGCAACGACTCAGGTATTGAGGTTGCGTATTGTTTACAAAAAATGTCAATGGAATAAAACCGTATTTTCTCGAATCTATCAAAACCTAATTCTAATGTGATCCCCTTTTTCTTGAACTCTACAATGGAAATAAATTGACTTTGAATAATAATAATTGATGAAATAGAAAATAAACATGGAACCCAAAAACAGTAAAAGCAAACATATTAAGATCTCTTCACAATTTGTTGCAGGATTGCAATTAATTAATTTGGATTCAAGGTAAGATTTTCTATGAAAATGAATTCCCCTTTTGGCTTTATTTATGATAAAAACTCTATTCAAAATGCGGATAACTAATAAACGTAAATGTCTAAATTGTACAACTCAAAGCCGTGGTCCATCTCAACGTAGTAAAGGTCTTCCTTCCTATGCTTAGAGAATATTTCAGTTACGAACGAACTAGTTTCCTTCTTTCACTTTTACACCCTTTCATCATCTCTAGGGTTTATTTCTAGGACTATATAACTAAAAGAGGGTTGGTTTTGATAAAGATACGAAGAAAATGACAAAGCAGCAGAGAAAAGGAGAGCTGTAACCGGAAAATAAAGTGGCACCAAATAACACAAAAGAAAAAGTGGTTAAGAAACAAGGTTAGGAGGGTTTTCTAAGATGAAGATTAGAAAAGAGACCTTTTTCCGTTAAATTCGAACAGAAAAAAAATGATAAAATAGTAAAATTCCTTTCAATTATGGTTTTCATAAGTGACCGAATATTAACGATAAATCTTAAGCTTTACAAATCATATTCCTTATTGATTATCATTAGATATTTTAAAAATATTCAACTGTTCCCTTTATCATGAATTACGACCGCTGGGTTTTCACTTCGTAAATCGAAAGAAAGCCACCGTTTCATTAAGTGCGAGAATATATTTTATTAAGTCGATAAGTTAATGATGATTTAGATTATGTAATGTTATCCTGGAGGTTTCATTAAGACGGTGCTACTCAGGTTGTTTTTGAGGCACACATGCAAATGTAACACACAGAAGCTCGGAGAAGGGACTTTAATGCTCACTACACCGGCAGTAGTGTCCTTAGGCACTACAAATGATACGCTGCATGCACGTAGAGATATGGTTCCCCGGTATCTTATGGAAACCGCAACACATCAAAGTACAACAAATTGGCCTACACGTCCAGGGGCAGAACGCTTTCCTCTGGGTGAAATTGGCTGAGTGGAAAACATTCAAAATACGAACACCGTATCATGAGACCATAAAATAAATCACTTTAATGGAAGATTTCCAGCTTCACGTTTAAGATGTCGTTTTTCTCGGAATTTGAGGATCGAAAAAGTAAAGACTGTAACCTTTTTGAATTCTTAATAAGCTCTTCTGAAACTATTTTAGAATTCACGCCGAAGTAACGAATCTAAGCGAATTTGCATACAATAACCGTTCGCAAATTGACAGAAGAGAAGCTTAGAATAGTAATTTTCCTTTGAAACAGCGTCCGTTCTAAACATAACCAGAACAGAGATTGAACGAATCTAGTACGTTGATGCAGTTTCACGACGGTAAAAAAAATCTTTTAAATTTTAACTGTTGCATAAGCGTAATTGAAGCTAAGAAGTTTGTTTCATAATGCAAAATGTTTAAATTTTCTTAAAAAGTATTTTATTTTCCGATCAATAGTTTTATCAATATCTACAAAACTTCTTCTACGCTCTCCCGTAAATATTCGATTCAAAGTCTATGTTTAACTACAGACCCTCCGCCATAAATTAAACCCTCTGCAAGGGAAAGAGGATCACTAAGCATATTGAGTAGGAAGTACTTCGCTCACGTTTTTCTTACCAAATCAGAATGCTGTTGCTGTTATATAGGTATAGTACAAACACCCAAAGAATGACGCTTTATATGAATTCATAGAGGATTGACAGCATATCATCAATTATCATCACTCATTACGCAGGTCTTAGATAATCACTACTATGAGTTATATTAATGCCTGGTATTACAATGAATACTTAAAATGGACTTAAAACAATATTCACTTTTGAGTCCGGTATTACAATAAAGGGAATAAAGTGCTGAAATGAAGATTGTAGCTAACCTTCTATGCATGCTGGGTCTGTATGGATATTAATTATAATCTAGACTTGAAATTTAAATCCCATATAATACTGGACCCTTAAGTAAACATTAGTTGAAGTCCATTCTAAGTACAAATTAACCGGACCTAAGACTGTAGCTAACGTGGGACTGACTTTTATTGCATAGCAAAAGACAATAGATAAATATTTCTTATATCAAGTTGTAGTTTTCTTCTTTGTTCTTTTGTATCATTGGAACATTTACATACGGTCGCAAGTAAATTAGACTTAACCCAATTTCTATCCAATAGACACCCCTACCATTCCCCTATCCATCCCCCCACTCGTCATCGACCCTGAAAACAACCGAGGGCTCGCGATGTGACGAAAGCTAAAAAATCAAACAGCGTGGGCGCCGCATCGGCAATCCTCAATGAGTGCAGACATGCGTCCCAGACGATCCAGAATTCGATTATCTCGCACTCCGCGTCCACTTTGGATCGCTCCAGCGGACCGCGCTCAAAAGAGCACAAAGGTTAGGCCGAAACTGCTCGTTATCAGCCATCGCGCCTTGCAAACAGCACATAATCAATAAAGCGCGTTCTCTCTCTTCTCGCCTCTCGATACGGGGATTCGCTCCTTTTCCCAGTGGAACACGCGAGCGAGGACACGCGCATGCACGCGTAGACCCCTTCGATGCCGTGTTCGGGTGGATTTAGAATGATTAAAAAAGAGTTTTTTATTTTCCAAATATTCCAACAAGTATCATTTTATTGGACAATTAAAGCAAGAGGTAAACGTTAGAGATTTGCCATGAAAATAATCATCCTCTAATCAGAGAAAAAACTGGTTAGGCTGGTACCTTGATCGAACCTGGTAGGCTAGCATTCTAGTCATAACCTGTGATCTCATTAGAGGTTATATGACAATAAGTTATATTTGAGAAGTTATTATATTGGGATTGGTGAGGTATCCCTTGGGTAAGCCGAATCTTGAATGGCATGATTATAACAATTTGTTAATTTAAACTTATTTTACAAGAAAAGGTTAATTAGGTAAGATGATTACGTATGCTATTTGTCATGTATTGGTACTTATGTTATGGCTATATTGTGCAGTACATATTAATCTCGACTAATAGTTCCAAGCGAGGAATTTCTAGTATGTACTCTATCTGAAATATTTTATTTGCAATGAGGAACTGTGTTCATAGTTGAAATATTAACATTTATGTGTGATTACATTTGCAGTTACTGTATTTTTGGTATGGTACGGGAGATGTATTCGAATTCACAAGAAACACTAATGATAATTTTTGAAAATTTTTGAGTGAAAACTATGTGCGTAATGTCTCCGAGTGAAAATTCCTCTGGATGAAAAATCTATGGGTGAACCATTTATTTGGGAAAGGCTTAGAGTCAAACTTGTCGACACCTTCAAAAATTTCTAGGGAGAGTACGAAGTTAATTGCTGCTCTACTAAACACCAAAATAAGCACCGATATTTTATGCGGATTAGTTATCAATCATTAAATAAATGATTTCTTTATAGTAAATGCAACCTTACATTCACTAATATGAAATCATCATTATTTTCATCATCTCTCGTGATTTTTTTAAATTTATCACAATAAAAAATATCTTAATCTTTCTGTACTGATATAAATTCAATACATTTCTAGGGAGAATGCGAAGTTAATTGTTGTTGTATTACAATAGTTCTCTTTCCCATGTATTCCTCGTCCTCTTTAATATTACCTGATGTATATCCGACAACAGCCAAACCACAACTCCTTTTGTAAGTGGGCGGCCTCTTGTGACCGCATCCGCGGTAGTGCATACCTGCCTTCACGCACACCTCAGCGCAAAGAAAGGAATGCGGCGTTGTGTGGGAGTCAGAGCGCGCTTAATGTACCAGGAGGACTGAAAATTGTGCTACGTTCTGAGAAGGAGAAGTTGTTCGAAAAGTCACACGTTAATCAAACGCGAATCTTCGGAAAATTACGAATTTGCCTTTTTAAGGTCGTAACACAACAATTTTACGCGTTTGGTTAGGATTTTTACTGTAGTAGTTTTTACTGCAAGAAATATTCCTTTTCACAAACTATAAAAATTCTTCAACCTACTTTCCAAGTTATAGCATTTCGCTGTAAGATATGCCAAGAGTGGGATGAAGGTAAGATTTCTCACGGCTTACTTTCGTAGTAGTAATATGGTTCCCGAGTACAACTTCTAATTAATTTTGAAATTCTTATGCTTTTCATATGGAATTACTACCTGTAGTTCAGCAATACCTTCTCAAAATATCTAGCCAATATCTTCCTGGTATGGCATTTTTAGATTTAAAATTTTCAAATATATCGAAGTTTTATATAAAAACATTTTTAAATCCACCCTTGAGGCAAATATAAAGTCTTCTTCGAACTATTCTTACTTTTCGTTATGAATTATTCCAGTAAATTTAGTAAATTCCCTTATGTACGCCTCCAACAGTTCCTTCATTGACTGGATGTCGATTTTTCTTAGTTAACGCAAATTACCTATACAGCCTAGTAGGCTTCATCAAAATTGTTTCGCAAAGCAGCAGTCATCCATCCATCAGTTCCGTTATTGACAGATTAAATTACGATTAGAATCTCCATTAATTTGGTAGGACAGAATTGCATCCCATCGAGGGAGATTACGTCACTTTTGATATGGATTTCTAATTATTCCTTGGGCAGGAAAAATATGAGGACTGCGTCGAAAAACTGAAGAACTACTTAAGTTATTAGATAAAAACAAGGCTACCCATGATATTGAGAAGGAAGTAGGAGATCAAGAAACAAAAGCAAACACAATTGCTGGCTGCCTTGACTGCACACTCTGGCGAAACAAGCACAAAAGGAAAGAAACAAAGGGCAGAATATACAAGGCCGTAGTGAGATCAACTTTAACATATGTAAGAGAGACAAGGCCAGATACTTAAAAAACCAGATGGTCATTGGAAACCACGGATATGAAAATTTTGCGGAGGGTTTTTGACAAAACATTATTCGACAGAGAAAGGACTGAGTCGATAAAAAGAGATTGCGGTGTGGAAGATATTTATCAGTGGATCCATCGACGGAAGGTGGAATGGAATGGACACAGACAGAATGGATGAACTTAGGATAGTGAGAGTAGCAAGAGAAAATGCTCCAAAGGGGAAAACAAGTGTGGGTCGGCCAAGGAAGAGGTGGAAAGAACCTGGAAAAATAACCTGGATGTTAGGGAATTGTACTGAAGGAAATATGCGCAAGCCTAGAAAGAAAGGTGGAAGAAGCAGAAGATAAACAACTAGGCTACCCATGTAAACAAGAAAAAGGGTGAAGGTGACTTTGCACATTAACGCGTGCACCTAAGAAAGATGCCAAGGAATAACGGACATGAAAAAATTCTGACTGGACCAGGACACGAACACGAAAATTAGCATTAATTAAAGGTTGCCCTTGTATACGTCTGAGTGCTATATTTGAATTACATCTGATTAATAATCAGAGCTATACATGTATCTTCATAGTAAGCTAATTTGAAGAAAATTACTCAAACATATTTTGACCTTGCGATTTACGCTACTAACAATTGTGTCAAGTTGTAAATAGCTCACTGTCTGAAAGATCTCGTTGTTTCCCGGTGAATAAGTTGCAGGAAGAGCTCTCGGGTTTCCAACCGGGTAACCAATGAGAGAGGTGATAGGAGCCCAATCCTCCCTATATATACCAGCACTCCAAATAGCTCGGCACTTCGCCCTGAAGATGGCCACAGAGAAGGTGGCCGAAACGTTGGTGCAAACCAATAACATTACCCGGTTGGAAACCCGAGAGCTCTTCCTGCAGCTCACTGTCTTCCAAATATCTGAAGTATAAAATACTGGTTTGACTGGAGTATTAGATTCAGGCCTACCAACGAACAGAAAAACAGTGTCATAAAAATATTTAGGAATTCGTAAGCGTGATCAATGCGAAAGAATTGTATAAAGATTATGAGCATAAGAGATTACTCATGTGAAAACATTATTTAACATAATCAAAGTTAATTTTTACTACAAATCGTAACCTCCTTTCTTTTAACGATTCCCATCCTACGCCATTGGTAACACTTTTCGATTTATAATTTCAATTATTACCAAAATTTTAACTGATTCTTTTTGTAAATCACAAATGTAAAGCCTGTGTGAAGGATCTCTACTTTAAGATAACGATAAGAACCGTTAAATAGCCAATGGGCTTAAATAAAATGTTTAATTTCAGTATCCAACGTTACGTTGCTACGTAAAGCAAAAAAAGGCATTTCCATCATACGACCGATCCCAATAACTACCACATGTCTTTGACTACTACAGAATTACGTATTTCTGGGACACAGTACATGAGAAGTAAACTAGGAACTCACCCGTGTCAGCATCCCCAGTAACGACTCCCAGGCTGTCCGAATTCTCATTGATGAAGGCTTCAGTGGAAGATGCGAAGGTCTGCGGTGATAGCGATGGCAGATCGTGGTTTTCGGCTCCTCCTTCTTTCACTGGTGCCTCTGTCATGTCGAAACCTGGTGCCGCCGGTGCATTCGTCGTCTGAGTGGAGCCCGCCGCCGTGGTAGTGGTGCTGGTGCTCTTCTTCGGAGTGGATGGCGTCGCCGCCACTGTGACAGGAGCCACGGCCATATTCCCGGCACCACTTCCGGACACCACTAGATTGTTTCCTAGATGAACGATAAGAGAGTTCCATATAAGATCTATACATTGAGAGAACACACAATTATATTAGAATGAAACAATGAAGTAATCGGAGTGAATGGGGCTTCTAACAGCTTTGGTGAAAGGATTTAAAAGGTTTTCAATGGCGTCAGCAAAGGTGTATTGACCCTTTTCCGTCGAAAGTGAAATCTTCTTGTACCCCGGTACCACAACAGCCGAACTTAACGTATATGTAGCATAAAACTTGAATAATTGAAAGATCCACGTTATGTATAAAAGTCTGACAGGATCGGAACCAGTGAGTTTCCGTCCTGTCAGAAATTTCTCATGTCCTACTTTCTTGTTCGTTTTCTCTTATATACATTAAATGAAAAATTGTAGAATTAATTCTCTTCATTATCATGACTAATTACAGAACTGAAATTAGGTGCAGAATTTGAAATTCTTATCTCGATACTGTATTGTGCGATCATTAAGAAGGCAATGCGTAAGATGCATAATTGCTATTGATAAACTGCAGTAAGATTTTAAATACGCACATTAAACATACATACAAAGGCATATAAACATAGTACATAACTGTGAGGTTGACAAGTTGGATCTGGTCTTTTGGGGTTTCTGAATACCACAAACAATAAGCATTTTGTTGCTGTTAAACCGTTTCAGAAGTACGATTCGTATCAATATAGGATTACAATATGCAATTAATTCGTATTTCATAAAGAGTTCAGAAAAACTGCGTATAATGGCACATGAGAAAATAAATTAATCATCAAATTGCGACATTAGAGAGCTATCCTGCTGTTATGCAAGATATTGATACCAACCAATCATCAAATATACAGTTTTCCCCAAGACTCAAGTCGGCGAAAGGAGTGATTTGAAAACATTTAAAAAATTACTAACCAAAAGCTTCAATATTCGTTTCCTTTGCTTTTCCATTGCATTAGTTTCAATGATAGTCTACCATTAGAGAGATGCGGTTCCGCTTAGTGTTTGATGTTTCATTCAGTTCAGAGATATTAAAATCCGTTTCAAGTGCGGCAATTAAGTTCATTCCGGTATTTCCAGCCATGACCCACTGGAAGAATAAATATCCACGTAATGTTTTTGGCAAGGTAATGAAATGATCTCAGGGGGAACTTGGTAATAATTAGGCTGCAGAATATCTTAGTTTAATTTGGACCCGTTCCCAAGTATGACATTCCAATTTTATGACCCACTGTCCAAATATTACGTCCATATACACGGAAGAACTTCTGCATTGCTGACTGTTTGTTTATGTTGATCCATGATCCAGACTCATGGACGAATGCGGTGGGTAATTGAACTTGGTCCACATACATAAGTATATTTAGCAAAAATTATTGTGCTCAGCAGCAGCAATAGGGGTTTTTAATCGATTAAATGTTTATGAATGTTTCCTCCTCAAATATCACACTTATACCTTGTGTAATCCATCTAATTATAAAAGATAAAACGATCTCTTATCCCGCCTTCCGTAATATCATTTCACTTTATTTTTAAATAAACACATACCAAGTGTCATTTTCTAATATGAAAGCAGTCAAATGATACATCACGTAGGTCAGCGTCATTTGAAGTATCAAATTAAATGAACGATTCACTCAATGAAATCTTTCCAATGCATAACTCACCCTAATTTAAAAACTTTCCCCTTCTTTCTTAGCTTAGTTCCCGTCTTTTCCGAACTCCTTAAAATTTAGAATCGAAACATTTAATATTTAAAATTGCATATTTATTTTCAGGTATGTGATCCTTTACTATGTGTGAAAAATTATCCTGTGAAACAAACAGAGAAGCTGCAGAGAGTTATATGTAGAGGTTAGTTAGACAAGCATGAGATTTGCTACGGGAAGCTGAGATTTATTTCCGTCCAGCAGCAACCACAGAATCAAATACCAATTCATCTTTGTTTGCAATGCCTTTTATGGCAGTAAAATAATGTCCACATTCCATGAGAATAATTTTTATCAGCGGAAATTAATAGTTATAATTTTCATCCGATACGCCGATTGGAAAAATAAATATAACTTTACGTACTTAATTAAAAAAATAGCTTTGCCCTCTTCCTTCATGAGCACAGTCTAAACTGACCGATAAGGTCATTAATGCTTAAAAAATAGTACATTTTGCTTCGTTGATAGAACACTGCAGGGAGCATATCATTTTATACACAACTCTCAGTAAGCATTCAAAACACTTACTCAAAGCAAGTGGCAGCTTCTCCAATATATAAAATAGCGTTTTTTTGAAACTCAGTTTAGTTTATTCGAAATAGCTTCTTCCCTCCAGGATGGAGAGATTCAGGGGAGAATTCCTCATGAACGTTTCGCACAAATGGAATTCGGGTACGAATCTTCGCTCTATATAAAGAAATGCGAATTCCCAGTCACCGAGAAACTTTATAGCCCCCCATCTTCGTTAAAGATCTCATCGGAAGGCGCCTAATTTCGGATTGCAAAACCCATTCCAAGCATACAAATATGATTTCACGACTTAACTGAAGCAATGATCCCCGAATTCTTCCCGCGAGGCTAATACTTCCCTCCGGAAGAAAAAATATTTTCACAAGCGAGCAAATAGAGCTGAAATCCATTCCTTCTTACCCCTCAAAATAAACCCGAGAGAGATCCGTAAACAGCGCAATTTCTTTTATGATTGATAAAACGAGTCGTAAAACCACTCTTTACGGCGCGACAGCGACCCATCGTGGTAAAAGGGAATCGAAGACTTGGGAATTTATTATTTCTATCCAGGAGAGTAGTTATTTTAACTCTTCCCCGAATTTATTCAGACACTCTTCTCGTACGACATGTACGCGATCTCTTGACTGTAACCTGGTTACATGAGGTTACCCAAAGCAATAACTATACAGAAGATTGACGGAGTTATCGGTTATTATTGGGTCAACTAACCTGTTAACCGTCACATATATTTTGCCCATGCTGGAAAGCAAAAATTTGCTTCGTTTTAATGAACCTATAGTCCTCAGCATACTGAATCCGAATGCCAACAAAGTTTTATTTTTAGGGCATTTTTAGGACAAGAATACTGATAATATCATGCCTGCAACAATTTTGAATGACGTGGATAGTGTCTAAGCGGACCAATTTTCATCTACATAGATTCGGGGCTAATGATTTTGCAAAGCGCAATTTCGGTTCTTTCTGCAACGTGAACATAGTAGCTGTTATGTTTCAAAGATATTTTAGCGCAATCCTAAACTGGACATTCAGAGCAATGCATCATCGCCGATGTCCCTGAAAAGAATGACTATAAGGTGTCCTATTGCGTATTAGGATGACCAATTTTGATTTGGTTTCTTAGCAATGAACTTTGAATCTGATACCCTATTGGGGACATCAGATTCAAATTTCATGTAGGTGTTTTTAGCATTATAGCACAGCAAAATATTTTTAGTGAAAAGTATTTACATTTTGATACCGTGTGTGTTACGCGGTTTTAATACAAGAAGAACGTTTATCCGTTTAACTACATTAAGAAGTTACCGGGTTTTCTCTAGACAAGGATCGTCTAGATCCTTGTCCGGTTATTACCGGTTATTCCGGTTAGATGGCCCTAGTTATTCACTTGATACTATAGTCTCGAACGTTATTATCGGTTATTCCGGTTATTACCGGTTAGTTGGCCCTAGTTACTCACTTGATACTATAGTCTTGAACGTTATTACCGGTTAGATGGCCCTAGTTACTCACTTGATAATGTAGTCTCGAACGTTTATTCCCCTGGAGAGAATTCCGCGTTCCAAGCGGAAAATTTTAGCACTTAATTTTACTACCATCGCAGGTAGTAGGCTTTCTTCGCCATTTTAAGGCGTCAAAATAAGAAGAAAAGAACAGTGGAAAGAATAGTATCTCACTGAGAAATATCATTAGCGTCTCGGAGCAGTTTTGTCTCCCTTAATCTCTTGCTTCCTAATCTCAGATTAAGTGGTTTTTAGTCTATAATTTATGAAGGACTGGCTAGACGCCATTGTCGTCTCGTAGTTAGAATTGCAAATCTTTTCCGCGCGCGCGGGAAATGCCATGGCGCCAGGATAATAAAGCTGGGAAGGCTTTTTTGAAAGGACCGTTGTGGTTAGGCCGCAAATTGTCTTTCCTTTGTCTCTTCAATGGGATACCTGCGAAATATCTTTGCGGCTTACGGACGCGGAGGATTTCTGCTAGCTGGGGAATAATTTAGACGATAATTTCCTTCGTTTTCGATGTTTCCCGTGAGTTCTGACTTGAATTCACCGTGAGAAACGAACATTAATACTTGGAAAGTCGTAAATTAAAATTTATGGCTTAATCCACATTATACACAGAGATCCGGCTACAAGGAGTTCATTACTCATGTCGTATACGTTAATTAACGTAATCGGTAAGTTGCAATGACAGCTGTTTCCTCCGTTAGCGGCAATGTAAACATAAAATAAAATCCTTTCCAAAATCAATAAAAAAAGTAAAAGCAGTAAAGAATTAATTCAACGATATCTTACGACAAATATTTCGATTCCGTTTTAGTATATGAACATACCAGGATAGAGGAATGTTTAAAGTTTCAGGCATGAAGTATCCATTGATGAATCATGGACCCTCAAATGTAATATGCACGAAACCCATACAGAATTGTTAATGCGTTTTAGCATAAATATACTTATATAAAGCAATTTTTCATCTTTTAAACAAAGTATAGATGAGAGAGAAAACCGTTAGAACTAAATTAAAGCGTACTCATTAAAAGTACATTACCCAGATTAAGAAATAATTCATCATATTTACCTTAAAACCAAGCCTTGCTGCTTTCTCTAAATTGTTCCTCTCTGATAAATCCTTATTTAGAAACTCTATTCTCAATTCTAAACTCTCTCGAGTACTTCTCAATGTTAATTTATTTTGAGCTTAGACTCTATAATACAGTTATTTCAGCAGTTTAATATTTAACTCATTCTATCTTTTATCTTCATTCATATATCTTATTTCTGAAAATTTCTCTTATGAATACATGCCTGAAAATGTTCGATCTTGATATAGTATACCACTAAGTAAATATAATTTCCGTTCTCATAGTTTACTATATAACAACTCTTACATCCTATTCAGCATTTCCCCCTTTATTACTTTATACTGCGTCTTTGATGTCACAAACCGTGGAAATGTGAATTTCTACTCTCTTCCCTCTTATCTGCCTAACATCATCATAATTCCTTCGAAAGGACACTACGATGACGAACATCTTCATCAATTTTTTATTTGTACGATATCATACGTATCCACCAGTCTATGGATAAATTATTTTTTGCAGAGAAAATATTAGATTATAGGGAATATTTTCCTGTTACGTATCGAATGGAAAGAACGCCTTATACCCAAGACTACGGTGTCATCAACGAATTACCAAATGCCGAATACGATGCGCCTGCCTTTAAAAGAGGTAAACAGTACCCACCGAAGCAAATCAATACACGATCAGAAATCGGAGTCATAGACGTAAAGTCACGAATGTTAAGTACAGAAAATCTCACTTCCATTGGTGGTAGAACTATTTGTAAGCGTCCCCGGAAAATCTCATACCTGGAAAATTCCGTTGCGTTATAAGGGCGAATTTCAGTATTTACTCGCGGCAGAATTAATGGAAATAGAGTAAGGGAATCAAGTATGATTTTGCGAAAACTAGAGCCATAACGGTTGGCTGGGCCGAAAGGACTAATGCTAACGACAAAAGAACACGGAAGAGAGAGGGCCGAAAATCTCCTCAACCAAGAGAGAAAATACTTGCGAAGGGATACGTATACGCCATCCCAGAATGCTTTGCGCGCCCCGAAAGGAGACGGAGGTTAATGGGTCGTCTTAGGGAATTGGTAGAGACCCAAAAAATATTTGGAATGGCGGGACGTGGTACGGGAAAGTACGGGGAAAAGCATAGTGGAATGGAATGGGTGTCACAGGGAAACATTTCTGTTTGGATGAAGATGAGGTGGAGGGAGAAGTGAGGGGAGGAAAGGCTTAAGAAAGGGGGTTTCTCATGTCGGCAGACTAGCTGAGGGAATTAAGATGGGAGGCAGGAGAGAGCAAGTCGCTTCGAGCAACAAAAGGACTCGGTAACGGGAGAGGGAAGTTAAAGAAGATATTTTATGGGGGAAATATGAGGGATTTTTAGAGAAGGAGGAAATAATTTTTCTCATTGTATGAGATGAAGTGACAAAAATGAAGGATGCAAAAATTAATGAATTGGGAGATGTGCAAAATACTGGAAATCGGCTGCATAAGATCGCAGTGTCGCTGGTATTTGATGGAATATATTTTAACTCGGAGTCTTTTGTAAGTGTTTCAGAAGAAAAAATGGTATAAAAATCACTTCTAATTAATCAATGACATTATTCTAGTTGAAAATAAAAATAATTGATTTCCACCACATTGAAATTTACCTCTTAATTGAGAACCTTCGATTTCCCTGAACTGCATTGTCCTAATTTTAATTAATTACATTAGATATGAATTATTTACTAAACTCCAAAATATGCATCGATATTTTATGTGGATTAGTTATCAATCGATAAATGATCTCCTTGTTGTCAATACAACCATACTTTTACTAATATGAAATCATCATTATTTTCTTTATCTCTCGCGTGAATTGTTTATATTTACCACAACAAAAAATATCTAAATCTTTCTGTATTGATATAAATTAATAAATGTTACACTGCTTTAAATATTACGAACATTTATATTTTTAATCCAAACAGAGAAAAGGGATATCATTAATTGATAAAATTGTCTACTTACATAGTGCACATGATATTTTATTAAAATTGCATGAGAATGGTTGCTTTTGTATAGTCAATTCTCGCGCTAAAATAATTCACTATCATTCTATCGGAATTCAGAATTTCTTAGCTTAAAACACTTGTATGTGAATGTGTATCATGAAATTTTTATTTTCTGAGCAGTACACTTTTATTTATAGTTCATCTATAATTATATATGATTTATTTGTATATATGATTATAAATTAATTCCATTTCCCAACTACTAACTAGTTCAGATTATTACTTATCTTATAAAACTGTGATTATTGTCGTTAAATAATAAATATTAAAATGATTACGCTACGTTTTCAAGAGCCAACTTTAGTCTTGGCCTTAAAAATTTCATACATAAAATCTACAGAACATCGTATCAATATGGATAATTATCCCAGCAGCATCATGAATGGAATGTTTTTTCTATAACATTATTGCTTCATTGTGGAGTATTTTTCAATATTATTGTCATTAGCTCCTTTCACACAAGCGTCATCATTTAATAGTGTTACTGAGAGAGAAAATTCCATTCCGCAACTAATTTCATAAAGGATTCATCATTTCGGACTTTGGTAAGCCTCCGAAAGAAATGCGCCGGGCTGCAGCCTTTCAAGGGACGGAATCTGCTGTGGAGGGACGTGAAAGGAAACCGCTACCTCTGCAAAGGTGCCATTTGTATCCCTAAGATAGAGTGCGCTATTGGAGGAAACAGCGAATAGGATTGAAAGAAGAATAAGGAGGGAGGCGCAGTTTTGAAGTTTTCCTTCCACCGCTCTTTAAGACGGGTCTTAAGCGAGCGCCGAAATGCGATAGGGGAACGAAACAGAAACCAAATCTCATGAGCCTGGATGGAATATTAATGCCTGGAATCTCGTTCGGAAGAGGGAGAAAGCACGCCTTGGAATGCATTCGACCCTTGGATGTCGCAGAATCGCTCAGGGATAGAAATTTAATTTCGGCACTAGGAGAGATAAAATTAAATAACACCGTACTTTTGCGTTGGGTATTAAGTGTAAGAAGGTACAGTGTCTTCGTTTGGAAACTTATTATGAGATATCTGGGGAGATTTTTACTCGGAGAGTAATAAATTAATACCAACGTGACTCCATTTGAGATAGTAATTATAGAGATTTCTTAAAAGCTTCATTGCAACGCTTTTTTGTAGTGAAACTAATTAATGTTTCCAATGCTTTCGTTAATGAAATGTGAGACGATTCTTAAGCCTCAAATAGGATAAAAAGAAGATTTTTCTTTGATATCATGAGAGTTGTTAGCTATCAAAGAACGTTACATAATTTCAAGTTCGTATATTGTCTAGGAAATGAATTACAGATAAGTATATCTATAACAGTGCTAATGTTATTTCTCTCCAAAAAATGAAATTATCGGTATTTAAAAGTGTTCTACGTGGGTTTTTCCAAAACAAATACTTAAAAAAATTATTTATGACTCAAAAAATAATTCGAAACGATTTAAAGAGTCTATTTTCTAAAGAAAACATGTCGGTATCAGAATAATAAAAAATTATAATGACTATTTGACAAATTTAAAACCAATTTGAATCAGGTTTAAATGTGAATAACACTAAAGCTCATAAATTAAAAATATATCAGCTAAAAGCACGATATTTGATGAACAACAACGTCAAAACTTTTGTTTGGTTCCTTTAATTTTAAATCACAGTTTTGAAATGGAAAAGATGCAGACTTTCATCCAAGTACTTTTATTAATTTTCGAAATTAACACTGCGGAATCCCAATTAAGTATGCACCGCTTGCTGAAGGGCATCAAACTAAAGCGTAAGATTAAAGTTTAAATTAAACCACCATTTTTATGATGCGTGTAATCAGATAAATCCTTCACGCACACGAATGCAAAATTTAGGACCCGGTAGCGAGTGAGTCATTATTAGGAAAATTACAATTTTTCTGTCATTTCTGATGAATCATACATTACGGAAAACATCTTGATTACGCTCAATAAAAAGGAACTCAACCGAAGGAAAACACAATTATATCATCTAGACGAAAACGGACGCAACGGAGAAAAATTTTAAGAACTCTCCCCCGCACAAGGACCATCCAACATCGGCTCAGTAAATTAATTTTACGCGAACAAAAAGCGGCAAAAAACTGCTAGAGCTCTCCTCTGGTCGAATAACAAACTATTTTTCCATCCACGTTATTATCCTAAGACGTCCCCGCGAAAAAAGATTACGGATTTTTAAAAATACTCGCTTTTTCCCCGACTCTCTCTCTAGCGGCTTATTTATCTCTTGCGCGAACGACATTGTTTTCGGAGAGAGGAAAAAATATATAAATTTCCGCGGGTAAATTGCTCCCTTCCCATTGCGAGGACACGATTCAAGGCAGGTCGAAATCGGGGAGGTGGGGGAGGAGGATAAATGAGTAGGAGCAAAGAGAGAGGAAAATAGGAAGGTGGAAGACATTATTAAAAGCATTTATTAATCACGAGTGGGAGGAAGACTTGTTTCGGGGTGGAATGTTATAGCGCGCGAGGGATATTAAGTCTTATTTCCTGATACCCAAAGGGGGGATGAGTAAAATGAGAATAGAGGTGCGAGGGCTTGGTGTAAACAATCGAAGGACGGAGATCCTTGCTGGTGGCGAGAGAGAGAGAGAGAGAGAGGGGAATTGATCCGAAGAGGAACAATATGGAGAAAAAATAGGGGTATCCAAGTAGCGGTTGGAGGGCCTTATAATTGGAACGGAGATCCGAAAGTCCTGATGAAAGATGGAGGAATTTTAAAATGGGAGTACAGAGACCATGCGTTATATGTTTAGTGCAGGGAAAAGTAAACGAATGAAGAAGAAAATGCGAGATATTGAAGACGAAAAAAAAATCATATACGTATTGAATACAAATTAAAATATATTTGTTTTGAATACAAATTCTTGGAACTATAGGATGATGTGTTATATATAGATATTGATTAATTGCTAGGTCCCTATACCCTATAATAACCCTTTAGTTCATCATCCTGATGATTGGTCAAAATCATCGACGTAGAATAAAATATTACGATAAAGGTAAAAGTGTTCTTCTTTCCTTATTCTATATAATGGAAATCTAACACAAAGTCCAGGCCAAATTAGTAGATACCATAAATTATTGAGAGATGTGCACGAAAAAAAACAAATTCCCTTTAGCTCACATTTTGAATGCTATTACAGAGAAAGTTATTCCTGAGTCAAAGAATCACACAAATTGAATCAAAAGACATGACTTAAGCCAACGAAAGAAAAAGATGGTGTGTTAAACCCTCTCTGATAAAGCTACATTCCAAAGTGGACGAAACTCCACCACGTTGTTACTTCCAGCGGACAAACTTGATCCCTCAGAACTCTTAGCAACTCCGCGTTGCACTGTATAAATTACACTTTTTCGTCGAGGGACAATCCGATTATCATTCAACACCCTCCCAATATCGCACGGATACAGAAGAGAGAAATTCCCCAAAGACTCTCCAAAATGCATCACATAAAGCCTTTGATAGGAAAGCATTGTTCGCTCGGATAACGCTGCGTACAAGGCCCGAGGAATTGTGGGAATGCATGATGGCGATCTGCCCATCTTATTAAAGGTCCGCACAAGCCGAACTTGAGACCTCAACCAATCCCAACTGATCCCTCTTTTCCGAAACCGTCATCTACGACCCTCCCTTTACCCTTTGCCGTACCCTTTTCGGGAAAAAGCCCTTCCCCTATCTCTCACTACAGCAAGATTAAGGGAACCGCCTCCGACACGTACATCCACCTCACCTTCTTAATGAGGCAATTTTGCTTCCCCTCTTTCCTTGGCCCTCCATATAACCAATCCTCCTTCGAAACCCTCTATAGGAAATCCGTCTCTTTCTCCCTCACGACAAACTCTCTTCAAAAAGCCATCTTCTTCCCTGTCTATCCCTTCGCTTTACACAACTTTCTCCCCTTTCTTCTGTGGCATCCTCTGTAAGGGCTTTACATCGGCCGATATCCACACCAGGTCGCACCGGTTCAAGTAGGGTCCCTTTTCATCCCCCTGGCGGCGGTATTGCGAACTTTTAGAGGTCGAATGGGATTGAAGGAAAAATATAAAGCCAATCGGGAAAAAAAGCATCTCTTCCAGAGGGATCAAATGTTGGCTTCCGGATTGTCCTGTTTAGGCTTAAAAATGGGGAAGATGCTTGAAAGACACCCATAATTCCATCTTTAGCCAGGAATCACCAATATTTACTCTTAAATTTAAATTACATGTGAATCGCTCTAATATAATTTTATTTTACTTATTTATATTTTAAATATTTTTTCTACATCGGACCAAACTTGCGTTACTGATTGCCTTTCTATTAACATTCATGTTTAACCATTTTTAATGAGTAAAGTTATATATTATACAGTAGGTTCCCGCTTTACGATGGATTCGCAATACAATTTCTGAGTAGAATTACAATATCTTAGAGTTTTTGTGTCCATAAGAGAGGGGCAGATACTTTTACAAAATAGCTAATTACTAAAACTAAAATAGATTAATAAAGCTATTATATATTATCTTGGCAATAATAAATTATTAACTTTATTTTATATTATTTAAATTCATAATAAATTTAAAAAGGTTATTATTATGATTGAGTGATGAAACACCTAATTTTCTTAAGAACCTATCACAATCATTTTCAATCAAATATATAACACTGAAACGAATTGCGGGCAATCAGTGTGTTATTTGGTTCACAATACGATATCTTCTCAATACGATGGAGTATGTAAAATGGATCTTAAGTTCAGGATCTGCTGTAATTGCATCATATACCTGTATTATCGATGGTATTCTTCATCCCATTCCCACGTTGCTGCTTTCCGGCAGCATGAACTTTTCCTCCATAACATTCACTTACGCAGTATTTTTACCACAAAACACTATCTTTTGGTAAATTTGCACGCAATACATATATTAGCAATTGGGGTTAGATGAAAGAGAATCCCTATATGGCCTAAATTTTCTTGTCAATTTCGTCTTTTTTCCTACTTCGCTTTTGGAACGTTATAGGTTCACTTAATTGGCTTTTGTTGCAGATGAAATGTTCATTAACTATAAATACGCAGAAAACTTTTCCTCCATACTTTAAGGAATACTTCAACTCGCAACGTTCATCAATTTTAACGATGTTAAATATAACGATAAATACGCGGAAGGATTATTCCACCATACTTTAAGGAATACTTCAACTCGCGACGTTCATCAATTTTCAAGAATTTGAATAAAATCCTTTAAAAAAATTTGTTCAATAATTTATGTTGCATACTCGAAGAATAGCAGAACTTGAATAAATATTGTAACAGTAATTATATAACTCGGGTGTTCGGCAGCGGCAATCCAGTTGCAGATGGCTGGCTTATATACTACGCACCATTCGTAACAGAGCTCTCCTTCTTTTCGACATTTATTTGATTTAATAACAAACGAGATAAGCATTCCCTTTATATGGGCATTCGGTTATTTCTTTAAACTCTTTCCCTGATATAGGACTTAAGAAAACAATTTTTTACAAACACATTATTTTCACAATTTCTTTCATACCTATCCGAAACGCTTATCTGAAATATCCCAAAAGGATTCCGCAAATAAAAAGGATCTCATATCACAAGCTTATCCGATACTGTAAAAACGGGGAAAAGTACCAAAAAACCTACTTATAACTGAATAGAGAGGGTGACACGCAAAAAACCCTGGAATAATCGCAAAAAGGGTTGCTTGATTTGCTAAGAAACGAACCTTTTTCGGAGGTTTTACTGAAAGTTTCTTTCACAACGTAAAAATTCTTTCTAAAGTAAAGCATGGGAGATATTTAAAGAATTATTCAAGTATCATAAATTCTAATTCGCAGAAAAACTTTTACTAATTTAATTTCTGCTTTGATTACGGTGTATAATGATGGTTCAGCCTATTTTTACCCAAACTGTAATGGAAGTTTATTTTATCAGAGTATAGAACTTGTAAAACGTTTGAAAAGCATGCCATGGTATCATGAAAAGATGAACAAATATTTAAATCTGCGAAATACTATTGCTAATTTTCAACCACCGGTTAATCAATGATATAAACTAAATAATAAGAATAATATACAAGATAAAAGGAAAAAATGAAAGAGGGTTTAGGTACACATAAACTTTGAGTGTGTAGAAACGCTCTCCAAACCAATTATCAGAGTAAGTAATAAATATCTACGTGACTTGGACTCGAACCCAGGTCTTCCACATTCCGAGGAGTAATGTATTTTACCTTTGCTTTTCACTGAACTTTCCATATGAACTTTTAAGCACAATGCTATGGCCCTTTAAATAATATATTTCATAGCAATCCATAGACCTCCAGATAACTATGTGGTTAACGCGTTCTACTTCGTTGAAAGCAGTTCCAGGTTCGATTCTCGGAGGGAGCTCTCGTATGAAATTACCTTAGCTGTGGAAAAAAGTTCAAAAGGCTACCGCTAGCAAGCTATAACATTAATGCCGTAACTTAAAATCACTCATACTTCAAATCACTCTACCAATGAATAAGACAAAGGCAAAAGAAAGTTACATTTTTCTCTAACTTGTTCCGGATACAAACGAAAACATTCCATCTTCATTCTGTGGTCGCAGGTTCGTACGTAATTGTACATTCTTCACTATAGCAAGTACCGGTTGACATCTAGTACACACATACAAGAATCTTATAGGCGCAATTTGCAGCGAGAAAAGTGGTCAAAAAACTCCCGTGCCGTCCCAACGCGCTTCTAAAACATCTTCCATCAGCGACGAAGTTTCGGATTCAAACGCAAATCCAGCCTAATTCCACCTTGGCTTCGTTGAGCGAAAATCCATTCGGCCAGCAGATGTCTCCGCTGCACATGTCACTGCCACGTTGGAATTCCGACCAAGTTTCCTTACATTACCCTTCGGATCGATCGAAAGTGCTGGGCGAGCAAAAACCGAAAGTGATCCCGAACGAGCTCCGCGCACGGACACGGCGGAGAAAAAGCTAGACGCCAGCGAGAGCGGTAAAAAGAGAAGGAGGAAGCTCTCCGTATGACCCCTTCTCAGACAACGATCTCGGAACACATCTTCTTTAGAAAGCTGGCGGCTACGTCAGGGAAGACACCGAAATACAGCTCCTTGCGGTGACGTAAGATTTCAAACTGACGTAACATCTCCATCTTCCCCTTACGCGGCGTCCAATCCCAGAAAAGGAGTGGGAACACGGAAGGGGCATCAAAAGAACGTACTCTCCTCGGGACCACGACAATCATTTGGAACGGAAATAATGCGGAAGGCGGAGTGTGTTGCCATGCTGGAAATAAACGCGGGGAAGAGGGAGGGAAGGAAAAAAATAAGGCGATATATCACATCCTTTTAGCCCAATTGCGAGGGACGAACGTGATTACGCTATTCGGCGGAAGGACGTCTAGCAATTCCGCTGATTACGAAAAACAGATGCGAAACGCGGAATCTCTTTGCGGGTGGCCACGCTTGTGCACAGTTTACTTAAATCTTATCTTATTGAAGATAATACTTATAAAATTTTGATTTTTACCGAAAAAAATGAAAATAGTGGTTGAAATAAAAATAAAATATGATTTATTATAACTAAAACGGAAAATAATGAAACTTATTGAGAAAAATTATTACTAAAATGATCAATAAAAGAATGGTGAAAATGCAGTGAAATTGATAAGAAAGATAATGATGAAAATTATATAAAGAGGATGTAAAAATGAAAGAAATAATGATGTTAAAACAGTTTCGAAATAATCATGATTTACCTAAATTATAGTAGAACGATACATTTAACATACATACACAACTTTGTGTTACAAACCATTTCACAAAACTTAATTCTCCACATGTTTTGATATGGAACGTCATCTTTGGCTACATGTATTGCTTTCTTTTACTGTCGAAACATCCTTCTACAAATAATTATAAAAATGATTCTTAAATACTTAAAAATTTAATTCATGTATAGGATCAGAAAGGAAGTGGGACTAAGTGATTTTGAAAAAGTTTGTTCTTTCCATAGGTGTCTTTAATTTTCATTATTACGCACGTATTGGTAAATCTTGAAATATTTAACGGAGTCAACGTTTATTTCCGATTTATTAATTACTTATTTGAGCCCATTTACATCTAAAAGATATTAATGACTAGGTATTACCATTAGCGTCTATATTACTGTTAACCACGAGGAATTGAGTCGTCTGTGTAAAGAAGCATCTAAAATAATATTGATTTCAATTTTTTATTACCTTAAATTTTTAACATGGCCTCTAGTCAAAGAATAAATGAATCGCAAATCTCTCTTTCTTTTACCATTTTATGCATATCTGCTAAAAAGTGAGCTTATAAACTTTAATTGTTCATAGGATATAAAAGAGCGCATCTGAAATCAATCCTCTGACATCGCAGAAGTATTCCCACTCGCAATCGGCATGAAATATTGATTTCATCTCCAATTTACTTAAAATATAATCCGAGCGTAAAATCCGGTAAATGTAACCAAAAATCTCACAGCGGGAGAAGCATTTGGAAAATTAAACAATCTTCAATAATTCAGTCACTGTGTGTAGGACGGAATATCTTTCCCAGCTTACACATTCGCTTTTCGATTGTCATCACTTTACAAATAGGAGGCACTGCAACAGCGACGATTTTCCGCCAGGAGGAGATTATAATAGCATTTTGTTGCATTTTCTACGACGCAAAAGCGAGTCACTGAAAAAGGGATCTGCGAACGAACGTACGACCCCTTTTCCGTGAAGGTTCAATCATAGAACATTGCCTACTTTCAAAAGCTTTCACGGCAAACTCATTCCTGCAATCAGCTTCAATGAGAGAGTGGTACTCAGAGGAATGAATGGGGAAGGCAAAAATGGGATTTGTCTTCGGCAGAAGTTATTCCCAATAGACTTCTGTTCCAGACGAACTCCAATGTTTTGATCTACCGTTTGCGTTGGAGCCATATATTGTGCCGATCGTCATGGGCAAAAAAGGGCTGATGCCTTGTTCTCTTTATTCCATCGGAGCAGCTCCATCTCCAGTTACACTGCGATGCCTTGTTCCGCTTTAAATAAAGAAATATGTGGAGCGAATTTAATTCGAGAGATATCGATAAATATTCAATTTTACCGCTCTAGGCTTTTCTATCAATTTTATGTAGTTAAAAGTTATCTGACTATATCTAACTGGAATTGAATGAGGTCTACGTCAATCGTGTGGATATATGTCTCGTCATTGCGCTTCTATAAGTAGCGATTATTAACTCTGTTCTTGTTTTCATAAGTACTTTCTCTCTAATTCGAAAAGTTTTCCAAAATGTATATTTCTCATGAACAATCATAGATGACGGATTGCTCTTCCGTAAAATTTGCTTAACTATAACATCCTTGTTCTTAATAAATACGGATCTAAATAATATTTGACTACTTTTAACTCTCCTTAACCATTCCACCGAATATAGCTCGGACATAATGATTTTGTTCATGAGTAAGGTTTTCGCGATGTAATAATTTTCAGATCATACCGTTCATATTTCTTTAAAATTTTAAATTCATATGGTACAACTTATATAATTTCATAGCGGGGAAATTAAAATTAGCATTTAAAAAATCAGTTTGCTTGACTAGTGAGTGAGCATGAATATCCAGATCAGAATTACTTGTAATTACTCTAATTTGCGTTCGTTATCGATTTCCATTACATAACAACTGATTAATCTAGGCAATTCCTATGTAATGAACAAAAAAGTGATAACTAATTAAATTAACTTTCATAGGAGTACGAAATTCCAAATAGGAGAAAGTGATTTTTTCGTTAGCTACAGTTTTTTACAAAACAAAATATTTACCTACCGATCTGCTCTAAATCCTGAGTTTAAATGTTATATTCGTTTTAATAACCCATTTCAGTTTATTGACATTTCATTACTACTAACAAACAGTAACATTTTAGAGAAAATTAAAATGGATACAAATTGCATGCATCTTCCCGATTTATCTCTTAAATTAATCTGTCATGGTACTCATGTCTTCCAGTAAATTTTACCTAGAATTATCAACTTTATAAATGAAATATTTACCTTTTTTATTCTAAAAAGCAGAAGTAAGGAAATCTTAAATAAGATGTAACTTGGAAACATCTTCTTTACCAGAAGATACATTTTAAACTTTTATTGGTCATCATAAACTTAAATTCGACCAAGACGATTTTCGTTCCTCTAACTCCGAGGACATTCACCGCTAAGACACTCAAGACAATTTACTTTTAGCGAAGCACATCAAGACAAAGCAAGACAAGGGACCCAACACCAGGCACGTGTGAGCAATCTCAACGCCTGCAATCTTACTAAGATTGCTCATCTACTCCCCGTAAGATTTCCTCCGCGTGGACACCCAATGCGGGGGTGTAAAAGGGGGGCGTGGTGAGGGTAAAGAAGGGGTGTCTCCGCTTTCAGACCCTATCTTCCTCAAGCACTCACCCAGCGTCTTTGATCCTTTTCTCAGCCTGTCCCCGAAAACCGCTCACTCTCTCTCTCTCACATCTATCCCCATAAAGTTCTCTTTTCGCCTTCCATTTCACCACCTTTTTATCTTCCCTTTTCATTCCGTCTCCTGCTTTGCATTCCTTTTTTTCGCTTTCGGGATTCCTTACTCTATCGCCTCCCTTTATTTTTACACCTCCCTAAACCTGCGGATCCTCATTATTCCTAGCTTTTCGAGAGGGGCCTTACCTTGTTTACGATCGACCACTTCTGTTTTATCTTCACGTCTTCTTTCTAATCTTGGTATTGAAGGCGCTGTATCTTCGGAATCATTGCTAATCTAATGGAGAAGTGGTGCTTAAACTGCGGCCCGCAGCATACTTTCATTCGGTCCGCAAAGATATTTGTTGCCTAAGTCATCAGTGTAACAAATCGATAGAATAATAGAATTGTTAAACGTCTCTTATTTGAAATCTTCCATTTATCCCCCGAGGGTTACGTAAAAAGTAAGATAGTCCCTTTAGACCCCATTTTTTCCAGTAAAGAAGATCGTAAGAATGTATGTATATGTAAATAATGGTACTTAAGTCTCCCCTGCATACTTACTGCTATAACTTGTAACAAGCTCCCGAATGGTTGTATGTAGTGTGTTTACTTTGTGAAAGCGACCCGGGTTCAATTTCCGGGGAGACCTTAAATGTGCGAAATATCCTCCGTAGTCCAAAAACTTCATTCAATGCTACTGATATTAAAAACGGGACTTTAATAATTTCATGGAATTTTTGAGAATTCTCTACCTCCCCTAGATGATCAGAGACCACTACACTACACTAGAGTTAGACATGGTTTAAAGATTGCCCTTCGTTAGAAAGATTAGTATAATGGATTCTAAATACATTATCGATGTTCTTGAAGAATATATACACTAAAACTATGCCCTCCCGAGAACCTTTAGTAATTCCGCAGGTATAACTGACAAGTGTCCAGCTAGAAATGAAACACAACATCTTCATGTGTGCAACGTGTTCTTCGATTTACAAGGCGATTCCAATAAATAAATGGATCATGCGCCTATAGGTTAAGCGAAGCTGATAGAGGAAAAGTTTTCATGGTGTCGTGAAACCAATAGTCATGGCTATTCAGATATACCTGGAAAAATTAGGAAAACTTCATAGAAATGCGCAAATTCGTCATGCCCGTTCACAGAAGCTGCCACTTGCCTAGATTGAATGAAGTCGATCAACTGAATGAATTAATTCCTGAAATTTTGGTAACACAACTTAAATACTCAGATCAAATATTATTCATCGTAGAGGCAAATAAGATATTCAACAGATACAGAGAGACGCAACTCGCAATGCTATACCGCGTGGCATTTTTCTCTGCGGAAGCGGTCAAGCGATCTGTGTTTGCTGACGACGACGACCAGTATGGCGCTGGAATTCGTATTTGTCTGACCTGTCAAGACGTCCAACGAGCGTACATGCAAACTTTTCTTGTGTTTCGCCGCTAATTCCACCTCCAGCCGCATACCGTTCTACGCTGGAAAAGACGAATGAGATTTTCGGCGCCACCGTCGCTGCGTACTAGTGCGACGTCGCCCCTCTATCGCTCATTAACTAATTTGGACATTTTTTGACTAAACGAGTTCCAATCACATTAATAAATATCGAAATAAATATAATCTAATGGATAAACAATCATAAAAAATAAACTAATAAATATAAATTCTCATCTGTTATCTAATCCGTCCATAAATAAAGTATCCAGATTTATAATAGTAATGAGTAATTATTTTAGAGGAATTAATGCACTCGTTGGCATTTTTGGTCCCCACGGCTATTCTTATATATTTCATCAGGACTTACTTAATCTTGCAGGAAGAAACCATATTTCAAAGACTTCTGAATTCACGGTGATCACGTGTTTGCTTTTAACGGCTATTACTGAAAGTGTTGCGGGTATCAAATTTTGTGTCCCTCGAGGAAAGAGATGAAGATGATGAGAAGGGCCAGAATAAAAAAGGAAGGGAGAGGTAAAATTAAGGAAAGAGTTATATGGAGGAAGGGAAATCAAGGCCGGGAAATATAGTGAAGAGAAGAAAAGAAAAGAAAGAGAATTGATCCCAGATCAGAGAGAAGGAAGCGAATAGCTTGGATGTGGTGAGATAAAGAGAATGAAGTGAATGAAACACGTAAAAAGAGGATGAGAAAAGTTAGAATAATGGAATTTGAAAGACAAGACTTGAGGAGAAACTTACAGTAATACTGAATGACGAATAACAATGTTTCGGGAAAGATGGGCTGCACAAAAAGTCTATCGATCGATTGAGTAATCAAATAGATCATGCGAGATTTATGAGCTGTTGTATGATATCAACTTTTGAAATTTTAATAGATTGTGAAGGCTGCCACCGGAAGAAAGAATTACTCGCCATGTTCATGCATTAAATTAATCTATGTTAGGTAGCTGTTATTTTTGCGTATATCATTTAAAGTCAATCTTATAATGTTGTCGATGGCAATAGGAGGGACATTTTCAAGGGTACCTTATGAAAGAAACCCTTCAAAAAGATAGCGGTATCAAGTGTTTTGCAAAATGTATTAATTTCCGCGTTATGTACGGTATGTATGATTTTTCAAGGTAATGTGCTCTTATGGAGTTAGCGGGAGATATGTTAATCAAGATGGAAACATTTTGAATGAAAAACTCGTCATTTTACTAAGAATATCATAAGTAAATCAATACGTGAAGTATAGATGAAACTATTCCAAGAGAGGGGATGAGAAGTCAGTTTGTTACGAGTAATATCGTGAATATACCTCAGTAAGATGTATTCTTTAATAAGCAATATTGTTTTGTGAAGCAAAAATACATTTGCAAAAGAAACATTGAAGATTGTACTAAAACTGAAATCTGGAAGGAATCTCTTCCATTAATGTACTTTTGCTGACAATTATAAGGATATCTGATTTTGAGGAATCTTCCGGGCTTGGTTTCGAATAAATAACACAAAATATCACACTCCCTGCCCCAACGTATTCATAAAATGCTAGACAGGCAATCCAGAGGTTTACAATACGTAGAGGTTAATTAAACATTCTCCTATAGATAACGAAATTCCACTTTCATCATTTACTTCACCCACACATATAATATCATTACAGGTATATTTTAAATTAGTGATGTAACTGTCGCCGGCGATTGAAAAAATTAAACAGATATCTCAAAATTGGTCTTAATAATAGGAAGAGCTTCCAATTTTATCCAGAAAGACTGAAAAAATTCTGTATGAAACTACGTGAATGATGATGGTATACTTGTATCCACAGCAACATGCTTGAAGAAAGAAGAAATGCATTCAAATTTGCTCGAACCCCAGGATATATTTCTCTAAGTATTCTAGATGAAATTAGACGTAAGGAAAAAGCAGTTACTCTGAAAAGTAATGCGATAAAAGCCAATTACCCTACTGGAAGGTAGTACTTGTGATTGGAATCCATTTCCTATATTCAGCGATAAAGATAATAATAAAAAAAGAGGAATTATTTCAGAGTGTTTGTGAAGAAGGGAAATGGAAAGGAGATATATTAGCAAAATTAAAAGCTGATGAAACAGAATTTCTTCATTTTTAAGCGAAAGGTTTAAAGAATGTTATGATATCTGAGGAATGCTATCTGAAGCATCAAGTCAAAATAAGAAAAATCAAGACAGAAGAAAAGCAGTATAACTAGAGGAAAACGACGAAATTCCGTGAAGAATCATTTTGAAACAGTCAAATGTATTAAATAGCTTACATATTATTCATTCTTAAACGCTCACACTACGTTTTTATGGAAATGGCTAATTCATTGAGTAGCGTCATTATCGTTGGTAAATCTTTTGGAGTTAATTATTGTACTGTTTTATTTATCATTTACCCCACTCCATTACATTTGGCAGTATAAAGGATATTAATGTAGGGTATTGATGTAAATGTACATGTCGGATGTGGGATATCACGACTGCTGCAGAAATATGTCAAATATAAGCTGCATATTCAGCGTATTTGAATTTGTAAGTCAAACAAAATAACTATTTACATACATTTTAATAGAAGAAATGAATCGAACATAAGAACGAATATCATACGATAGAGAAGACACATTAAAGTTATGGTATCAACAGCTACTTATGAAATGTGAGAAAAATTATTGAGTAATGCCCATTACTGTACTCGCATTGCTTCACCATTTTGTAAAACATCTCAACCGTCCTTTGCCTTATTTAAAAAGACGCGTCTCAAGAGTTATGTCCTTATCTTCTCAAACCTTTTCCTTGCCCTTTAACATTTCATGTGTAATTAAAGTTTCCTGGCGTATTTTAAGACGTGGAAACGAGCTGAGAATCTCCTTTAGTGGATACGTAGCACCTACTTGGACATCTTAAAAATAAAGCATCACTCGGAGAAATCTCCCCCTTAGATGCAACCTGTACCCAGCGTCCGTTTCAGGTCCCTCACTCGTCCGTGAAACGTCGAGTGGACGGGTGGAAAGAGATGCTCAAGACAACTTAAGCATTCCAATTAAGATGCTAGCCTGTGGGTAGCTTACGAAATTAAAAGGAATAAGACAATCTTTTGCTCGGTTCACAACCTGATTTTTTTAAACGTCACGTCCAGAAAGATAACATCCTTATTTTCATATTGATAACCTATAAAATATTAAGAAAAATTGAAATACCTATTACAGCTTAAATAGTATAATGTAACGAACTTAGAACATTAGATGCTTGGAATAGAATATTTAGAATAAAGAGAATAATTGAATTTAATTAATTAGAATAAAGCGAATAGCATGAGGTAAAACTGAAATTATTATCCCATAGTTTAAGTGTCTGTTAACTATATCTAATAATTCTTACTTGGTTATACCAAATCAATAACTTATCACTTCCAAATAAACTCCCGAAACCAGTATGATTCTATATAAAACATAATTCCAGAGTTTTACGATATTGTTGACTAGTGAACATATCAAACTCTCAAAGCCTGCAGTTTCCTAATGATGAGAGTAGTAAGTAATGCAGTTAAGATGCACCGTAAATATCTGTCGGTGAGAATTATGCACTAATTTACCAAAGTATAATTGTATGTGGTCTTTACCTACGCGAGAAGGAGATTTTTAACTCTCCTCTTCTATTCACCCTCTTGCAAGTACTATTACAATGATACATAACTAAATTTAATTATAAATGAAATGCAAAAAAAACTTTGGAAGGAGTTGCGTGAAAAAAATCTAAGAGTACATCTTTGGAAAAAAGATCCACAACAGGAAATCACCCACAAACATGTTTTGAGATGAGATGGAAAATGGCATGTAAACAACTGAAATTACAATATCAGAAAAAAATACTTGTTAGATCTAATCTAAAATTGGATAAAAATATGCAGTTACAGCGACAAAGAATATTTCCCTTTGAACCGTCCAAAAGGGAGATTTAATTCAACTCCCTTTTCCACTAAATGCCATACTACATTAAAAGTTGTTCAATGACAGTAGAAAACATGGTTAGGTACTGAAGTGTAAATAGTCGTAACCCATTCAGGAGAAGGAACCGAGTGAGAATCATATAATTTTCACTGCTAAACACACTTCACACGGCGTATCAGCATGCGTTCGGTAACAAGCCACTCGCCTTAAGCTACTTTGTAACCCATACGGCGCAGTATAACGATAAATTCAACTTCGGAAACTATGTTTCTATTTTCAAGTGGTTTTCCATGTTTCCATTTAGGTCGCGAAACTTCTGCTCGGGAATGTAATCTCTTTGGGTGGGTTATAGCGCACCGCATAACATGCCAAAGGGTTGGTTGGGAACGAAGTTCGTGGCGTGTAGATTGCTCTCTATGTGTAAACTTCGGAACATCTGCTCCGAGACAGGCACCAGTAACTCCGAAATAGTTGTAACGCTTTCGGTAGACATCCATATATTTTGCAATCGTTCCCTGACTCCTATGAACTTGGGTTAAAGGCTTCCAATCACACCGCGAACTTTGACGCCAACGTTTACCTGTATCTTGCTAAAGAGTTCGATTCTCCCAACTCCCTCCGGGGGAATCTGATCTTATCCTACGCAACTTGTTAAGTAAATTCAAGAGGAACTTGAAATCGGAATTGCTAATAATATCCGCTTAGGCAAATATTAGCATCAGTACTATATTGGCATTAATGATACGAGTCATCAATATACTTATTAATAAAGATGTCTATCACTGTTTTAATACAATAACCAATCAATACTAAATGCATTTAAAACAGTATCATTGTGATTATTTGCTCATATACAGATTGTAATGTAATAAATAATGCATAGTGGTACCTCGACTTACGAACCTCTCTATATACGAACTTTTCGACGGACGACATTTTATCTCACTCTATTTGACCTCTAAATACGAACGTAATTTCGCGATACGAACCGAGTAAACCAAAAATATATCATAAAAACTGAGTCTAGAGATACATACTTCGCGAATTATTAACTTTGAACCAGACAAAATTAAGATTCTAAGTCGAGGTTCCACTGAATTTATAAATAATTTATGAATTTTAATAAAAAGTTTTGATAAAGACCGCAAATATAATTTATTATGCTCACTAATAATAGTGTAACATTCCCATTGAGAACTCTACTCTCATATCGCCAACATTCCTCTTTTGAGTTACAACTGATTTTCATAAAAATTATGCAATCTGCACCCATAATTACTTTTCGGTCAGTCATTGTAGTTAATCATGTCACACATAAGTACACCAGAGGAAAAAAGGATGCGAAGTGAAGGGGAGTACTGAAACATTTTTTAAAAACCCATTGGCTGTTTGCAGCAAGAATTAGAACCTTCTACGTGCTGTATTTTTTACTCTTTTACTCCTTTGCGAACGAGGAAGAACGTAGCTCTAACTGTACTTTGCTTAATTATCATTCACTGCCTCTAAGCTGTGGAAAATAATAAAGTTAAAAATTAAGCAAGCTATGATGATGATTCAGAAACGTTCGGACACATTTGAACCTTTCGGGGCGAAATTTATTCTTTCCTAGTAAGTAGGCAATTCGGATAAATATTCTCTTTGCCAAGAAATTATTTTTGATAACCCATTGGTATACCGAAAAGTTATATTCCACCATGTGTTGTACATACACAATGTTTAAGATATATATCTTAAAAATCACAGGAAATGTATAAGATAATTTATCCGAAACGAAAGTGAAACAGCCATACGTGACAGGTTTTCCAACCCAGCTCTTCCGCTTTCGTGTCGGACGCTGTAGTAAACTGATCTACCGCGCGAGTCATATCCCGATTTAAGGAAAGCTTTGTATTTGTAAGATAATTGACTTTTTGACTAATAGCGAATACGGTGGGTTGGTTTCCAGTGACCTTTTATATTTCCAGAATTGCTGATGCTCACGATCAAGGGTTCGAGATATTACACAGCTGCATACAAGTGACGTAGATCCAAAATTGAAGCTGGGGTTCTACGTATACTCAGGAGATTAGCGGATGAACCCGGTGTGTGTTTTTCTCCCCGTCTTCCTTCTCAAAAAGTAGCGCCGCCATAATGAAACCAACCTCCGCACAAAGATGGAAATCGTATTCACCTTGGAGAGAAAATCCAAAGAGGCAACAGACTCTGAAAGGCGAAAACCCTCAAACCGTCGCCTCCGAGGGTTAAAGAAGTAAGAAGGGGGAGAGTGAGAGTGGTTAGTTTGCGGAAGAGGATAAAAAAGCCATCTTTTGAAGGTAATAAAAGGTATCGGACGTCCCTTCAAAGAAATTAATGCAACTACCTCCTCATCTCGGGCAAAAACCACAGAGACCGGGATCGGAGGTTTCCTCGACTTTTTGAGAGAGGGAAACGGGAATAAGCACGAGGGAGTTGGAATAAAAAGGTTTGGAGAGAGAGAGAGGAGAAGGTGGAAATAAAAATGGGGGGTTCTCGACAGGAAATGGAATTTTAACTTAGAAAAATAGAGGTCGAGAAATGGTGAGATGATTGCGATTTAAACTTAAATGCGCGGAGTTCTCCGGAATATTTCACTGCCTAACCTGGTGGCATTATAAAACATTAATCTCTCTGAATAATTGAATGAACATTTAGTCCCAGAGAAATTGCTTAAAATTACGAATAAATTCAATCGTCGAAAAATTCGCTAAATTAAGATCTGTTAACGATTTTGATTGAAAAGCCGATACACTGAATTGAATATTTATTTCCATTTAATATTCATTTTATTTAGCTAATAGTGAAAAATTCGAGGGACTATAAGAACCATCACCTTTCGAAAAACAAGGGAGAGTCAACCACGTATTATGACATTTGTACATTGAAATAAATTTTACTGAGATTTAATTCAACAAATTAGACAGTAAAACATCCTTATACGCGTATTATGGAAGCTTCGTTTGCAGCAAAAGAAGGATCTTAAAACAAGGAACTAAATGTAGGGAAATAGTACTCGAAAGTAGGTAGTAAAAGATTAGCAAATGAAATAAAGATACCATAAGCATCGCTTTACTTGAAGGTAAATGAGAATGAAAGTCGGCGAGAAAAGGGGGAGAATCTGAACCCTTAAAATATGAATCATTAAATAAAGCAAATGAATGGAGTGCCTAAAGCTTGCATATTGTGTTGATGAAGCTTTGAAGATATAATTATGCCTGTAAAAAGATCTCAAAGAGGATAGTAAAATACTCTGATACTCGAAGAAAATAAAGTAAAAGATGTGCCATATAACACTATAAGATATTCACCTACTTGATTTAAGACTGAAATTATTAAAAAGGCACTGCGAAATTATAAACGAGTGACAAACTGGCAAACGGTATTCAGCGATAGACAAAACACTTTAAAAGAGCCAAACATTGAGTTTAAAATTAATTTTAAGATAAAAATATGATTAAATCCACAAAAGTTCGTCAAATTCAACTCAACCATAGCTTTTCGTTGAGTAGGCTGTAAACGATCGATTCACTTGCATCTAGTTTTTCAATCTATTACAGGTTATATATAAAAGCAGTCACCGAATAAGAACCTCTGTATAACTTTGAACTTTAGAACTGAATAAGATATAAGGAATCACCATTCGGGATTGTACATTTTGGGAGTTTTGTACAAAGCGTCATGCAATTTCAGTTTTCCGAGACCATTAGTGCTACTATAATGTTTTACATCATTTTTAACCATTGATCCTGCTTATATAACGTGCACGAAAAATAACGCAAGACCAGTTCTTCCGAGTAAACGCAGTGAGTTTTGATCTACTCCGTACTGATTCCGAAAATGCTACATCCAGCCTCAAACCATCGAATCGCAAGCATCAAGAGCGCAACGACGGACGATGGAAAGTGACGTAACGAAGACGCGCACGCATTCATGACACAACATACGACGCCCGCAGACGACCTCGCACACCACACCCATCGCTCCGAACGCGACAACACAATATTGTTAAATCATTTATTCCGAAAAACTCCGCGGAAACTGCGACCACTCTTCCGCACCGCACAAAGGGACAAATTGGGTGTATACTTTCGCCCGTTTGAATCGACAATTCCACGAATGGGAGAGAATACACTGGAGAGGGAGGGAGAGATGGGCCGCTGGAGAGTGAAATGGGGAGAAATAGAGAGATGGAGAGGAGAGAAGTGGTGGGGGATGGAGAGAGTGGAAGCTGGGTGAAGATGTAATGTCAACAAACGCGTTGAGTGCGGCTGGGAATATGGAAATGAGATCGGGGAATAGGAGGGGCGACTTGGGTGGGTGGTCGTGGGGGCCTTGGGGGGAGGGGGGACACGGGAGGGACTTTGAGGAAGGGTAAGGGGTGTTGGGAGGGGAAAGTCGGAGGGAGAGGGTTGGTTGGCGCGGGGGGTGGGGTTGTGTGGGGGTTGAAAAAGAGGGAGGAAGGTGGGGGCGGAAAGGAGATGAGACCCTTGTGGAAAGCAAAGGAAGTTCTCCTAAAGGCGGGAACGGGAGGCCGTGAGAGCCGAATCCCGTGGAGTAGGACTGCAAACATTCTTGTGGGACGGGAAGAGGAGGCGGGAGAGATGTAGGATAAAAGGGGTGAGAGGGGATTAGAAATAGGCCGAATAAAGAGGGTGGGTGGCCCTTGTTTGACGTGGGGAAAGTGGGCGGCGGAGGGTTTTTGGGCTCAACTTATTCCATCTCCCCGAAGCAGAATCAACCATCCCCACTCTCCGTGTTTGGTTCGGATTTGGGGTATTTTTTCTATCCCCACCGGACTTAGTGGGAGTGAGGGAGGTTAAAAAAAGAGGCTTTAGCGTGGAAGGTGTGAGGCTACATCTCCCTTCTGGAGAGCTCACATCACGCGATCTGACCACATGCGCGGAATTTGTCATAATGCAATGGATATTGGCCGTGTATTTGGGGAGCGTTCCCGTTTTACTTGTCGCTGAGGAGCACTTTTGATGATTGTTGCAGAGGAGGCGATTATGGTTTCAATGACGATTCAAACCTGAGAATGTTTTGAAAATAGTTGAGGGGATCCTCATCATTGCTCATAGTATAACAACCTGAAGATCGCTTTGTTGAGTCTCTCCGGGTCATCCCGGGTCGGCCAATTGCTTCATTCTCTCTCGCCTCCTAATCTTAACACTAGCCATTACCTACCCCTAGTAATCTCTATTTAGTCCTCTATTGTTCCCTTTCACTATTCCCTCCAATATCTCAATCTCGCCCGTGAATAAAGACGTGTTATTATTATATCTAGAAGACTTTCGTGCCTAATGCCGATTGCGTTTACTCGTCTTTTATTTAAGATTTACTCAGTCTTCTTCCTTCATTTTGTCTTAAAAAATAGTCTCGTTGCTAGTGTTAGACAAGGCAGCAATTTATCAAACAGGAAAATGGAACTTTCTTGTTACAATGTCGCCCAATAAAGCCTTTTTTGTATATTACTGTAAAACCAGTAAAAGGTAGCATTATAGCAATTTTCCATTGAATGAAGGAAATATCGCTGTTAATAGAACTGAATAAGGAAACAGAGCTAATTAACTACACAATAAGTAGCTCAATCATCTTTAACCAAAATCCTACCAGAAAGAGCTAGAGAAAGAATGCCGATTTCGGTTTCCTGAGAAAGAGGAACCTCGTAAACAACTCTCGAGCTATTCTGTTTATCAAATATATGAGTAATATTTGTAAAATCCTCTCAAAGCTCCTCTTAAATAGGGTTAGGATATGAAAATGATCATTACTTCGAACGATAGTCACATGGAAATCCTGAATATGCATGTGAATATAAAGGCAAAATATATAACCTATATTGCTCTTTGACGCATAAGAAGGGACAGTAGGATCCTGGGTATAATGAAAAGACGAGTGGACGCATAATTTTCTCCCATCCCATGAGGATAAAAGTACAGCTTATTAAGGCCAACGGCGAAAGAAAACAAGGCTAAGGGGCCTAGCTCGAAGAGACCACACTTCTGGATTAAGGATATTATAAATTGGGCTTGCCAGAAATTTTGGCAAGAATGACGGAAAATCGCGAGCAATATTCTGTGAACGTTAAATACCTTTAATGAAAATATTTGCAAATGCGTCCCTTTGGCTCAGAGGATAGCGCGTTGGACTTCTAATCCAAAGGCCGTGGGTTCGAACCCCACAAGGGATGTTCTCTTTTGAAATACTTCAATAAGCAACTGCTGTGAACGTAAATCTTTTAATACCAAAATACGACAATTGTTATCTTACTTCACTAATTGGAAAGAAAAATACCATTAAGAATGGCCTCTAATCCACTACATTGTAATGGGAATAGCTTCAAATATAGTCAAAGTTAATTTTTTTTAACGAAAGCCTTCTTTTGCATACCATAATATATGCTGATCCACATCAATCTAAAATATCTTCTTCTTACACAATTAACAATATTAATATACATATTATATACCTACCATTAAAACTTAATTTAACATTACAAAATATCGAAAAAAAATATAACTTAAATACGCCATAACAGTTTTTCAGAATGAAAACTTGTATTAAATAAGATTTTTTACGGATTGTTAGGAATTTCCGTGCCATCCGTTTCACCCACGCGTATATCGAATTCCTTCACTTAGAGATTTTTAACCGAATAAGGAAACACGCTCGGGTATCTAAAATCACTCCGATGTTCGTTTGCTTTTTTTTCTGATAATAGGGAGAGAGCTTCCCACACAATTTTTTTCTGGAAGCAAAAATGCTCATCGGAACGTTGAAAATTTCGAGAATGCCAATCAAACAGACGAGAGAGAATATATTTTAGGGGTTGGAGTGATGTCATCTGACGATAATTTTTTTAACTGTGAGTGAAAACTAGAACTTTAAATAAATTTACGTTTCTTTTACATTTTTAGTTAGTGTTACTCTTTAGATTTAAAAATCCATACCTGATGTATTTTAGTTTTTTGTGAAATTGGGACGCATTGACTAGATAGAGTTGGATATCATCTTCAATGTTCGTATGCTTACCCCGAAAAAATATCACCTTCTGATTACGGAATACCAAAAATGTTCATGTTTGTATAAACTAGGATAAACAGGTGTGAAACATATCGAAATGACTGGTTCTCGAATCCAGGCCTCCTTTTTTGGGATGAAATAAACGTTTAAAGGTGTGCAATTTTTTCCACGGGTTTCAAACGAAAATATTTCAGCCTCTCCTTTCATCATAGACACTATTTACAGTTAGAAAAAATATTAAAATGTGCGGTAAAATATACAGAATACCAGAGTTTGTGTTGCAAAACTCAAGGAAACGAAGAAAATAAATTTTCCACTGAAGTTCCCTAACGGTCGTCGATATTTTATATCGAAAAATCTCTTTATTAAAAAAACTCCTATGCGTCCAAGACTCTCACTCCTGTAAAGACAACGTCGTTGATACCACGGTGAATGTTGGATAGAGAGTTCAGAATATTTAGATTTCGAAAATTTCGAATGGAAATTCACATCATCTCACCAAATTATCTCTTCGAATTAAATGACATCTTGAATAGGTATTCATCACCTAACTAACTAAATGAAGTTATTTTCTCTTTCTCTAAACGAAAAGTAAATCATTTTATCGATCGAAAGGTTTCTAATTCAAATACACCGCGGAGTCAATACTTAAAAACTAATAAATGAAAATTCGGCCACCCATTCAATTGTTTACATTGTCGTTAGTGCTTACATTTTTATCATTAGAACAAGTAATAAAAATTCCATACATTATCGACGTCTCCTTCATATAGTTGGTACAGGAAAAGGAAGTGAGATCTAGCTGGTGTTACTTTCACTGCTTGAACCAATCTATTCTCTCTCACTCACCAATCTCTAGCAGAATTTTCAGAAGCGGAGACTACACAGACATCCCATTAAAGTACAATCTCATCCGGGTTTCACGCTATTCCTTGATTCACATACAGATTTTCCTCACGACAAAACGATAACTTTATCGAATTAAAAGGGCTAAAAAAAACTGGACACGCATCTGAACACCAAGGGATCAAAATGGCGCTCTCCGACGTAGAGATGGGCTAAAATGGAAGAGTGGTCACTCAAAAGAAGCCGTCAAGCGTGAAGGCACAGCCTCTGCCACACCCCACAACGCACACGTTTCCCGCAGTCCAATAAATCTCCACTCTCTCCCACAAATTTCCTTCGCGCGGCGGCCATGCTGCTCCTTTTCATTTTTTGCGGTCTGATGGAAAATAACTGAAGGACATTTTTTTACCTCCAAGCATTAGTCTTATTCAATTAACGAAGGTTTCTTAATGGAGGAAATGGAAATTGTTTGGTAAATTGGTCACTTGATGGGGTAAGTGCTAAGCGGGTAAAACAGAATGAAGTGTTGTAATCGGGAATTAGGGAAGGCGTAACGAAAGTTAATAAATTATTGCGACAAATCAGTGAGAGTTACTGAGATGCTTCAGGATGTTGGATGGGAATCTATGGAAGATAGAAATTCTTTTTTTTTCCGCGGACAATACGCGAAAGTAATCGATTATGGAAGTGGAGTCACGGTTCATGCGCCCTCTACCACATGCCGAAGGCGGCTTGCAGGGTAAATATTCAGAATTAGACAAATGCAGCTATGCAGACAAATATTAACAATTTTCGCTTTCATACAACTTCGATTTTTTATGGATAGCTTTTATTTTCTGATTTCTTCTGATTACGGTTGAATAATGACAAAAGATTGTAAGATTATACTCTATGGATTAATACACTACCTATTTCTGTACCTCAGCAATATTAAATTCCGGAGCTGTATTACTTATATTTTATCGAAAAATGTTCATTAATGCCGCAAACTTTTACTTCGAAGAAATTGCATTTCTACCTCGTAAGGAAGGTGAAAATTCGTTATTCATAGCCTATATCATAATTTCAACCGTTGACCATTATTGGTATCGAAGGTAAACGATGATAGTTCTTCATGCTTATATAGTGAATTAATTGTTAATATTCTAGTTGTTCAGTATCAAATTACCCCGTTCCCGATATATTCTAGTAGAATTTTCACGTTGAAAGAAAGGATGATTAGTAATGTTCACAGTATGTTTATTAATCGACTAGTTTTGTCAGCGGGTGGACATCTTAATGTGTCTGTGGAACTCAACACACAAAATTACGCAAAGTTACGCTTGAACATATTAATTTTATTTTAGAGCAGAATTTTATTTGAAATAACCCTACTTTAACGAATTACAAAAAAAACTGATCCATACGCAAACGTCAAATACATTTTTCAATCTCGTTTACTATCAACACTCTGCCGTAAAAACCGCGTTACGTTACTTTAATCATTGCTCATTAACTAAAGTAGTGTAGCATAAAGAAGAGATTTTTCACTATTCTTCCTGGAGCCTACAGAATATAGCTCTTATTAAAAAACGGAATAGGTAATTTGCTTTAAGTTTCTTTTAGTGCTCGGAACGAACGGAACATTTTTGTAAATGTAGTTGAGTTTGCTAAGAGACACTCTGTTTTTTAATTTACATGTTATTTCATAATTTAGCGTAATTAAAAGTCATTTTTTTGAGGGAAACCAAAAGGAAGCTTTTTTCTACCGCATCACCAGAACTTTAGCGCAAATTACGTCCCTTTGTGACGCATCCTATAACATAAATAGACCGACACAGATTAGCCAACAATGTTTATTCTTTCCCTAGAAAAGTAGGTTAACCCTATTCAGTAGATAATAATCTTTTGGATGTTACTTGACCCGAAATTCTGTCACAGGCTGGCATTAAAAAACGATGGACCTTGTACTCTATCACTGCCGCATTGGGTTTCTCTTCATATTTTGGGACATTCCCGCATGAAATCCCAATTTAATCTCTAATGAAGAGGGAATTTTTTCAGAGAGCGCTGCATCAAATTCCATACCTACACATCAATCAAAGGGTGAATTCCCGTCACAGAGTGAAAGGTTTTTCAAGGAAGGGCTAATTTTTTGATTCCGGGATGTAGCCAATATTTTTTTCTTTTGCGTTATGCATATCGCCGCACTGTGCACTCAGATGTATTGATAAAGTCGTTCATTTTTCTAAATATTTGGAATCTAGGAAACTGGTAATTATGTTTTTTACTGAATGAACTTATATTTTAGGCCCACATGAATCTATTTTTATGAAATCAAATTCCTCTTTGGGAGTAGGGTTTAGAATGATTCCATAGAAATTGAAAGAGACAACTTATTTCAGGAGCATAATACATCTATACCTGTCTATCAATCGTCAAAATTTTTAACACCAGCACTCTACTTCAGCTAAACAAAAACGTGTTGCATCTCAAGCAATAATGAAATTCAAGGAATTCTATTTACAAAAGCAGTTTTAAAATGAGTAAGCTTACGTATTTGACATTCGTTTCCGTCAAAGCACTTTTAACAGTACGAATACTGCATACATTCGCCAATAGTTACTATGTGAGATATTAATAGACAAACCAAGAGATAAAGATTCAAATCAGAATTTACAGTAAAAGTGCTATCGCCAGATAACTCCAGCTAGATGCTAAAAAAATTCATGTAAGCATTCACACTGTTAAACTAAATATAGATTTTAAAATCCAATTGAAGCTGTAGACATTTCTTACCCTTATAATACGAGCCCTCTTTGTCTATAGATATCCAGAGAATGGAGAAACATTGTCTTCGATTTGTGAAAACATGGCAAAGCGTCGAATTACGTAACTTTCACTCTTGTGATATTTTATGAAAATTACGATCACTTTTACAACTACGGTCCATCTACCAATGAACAGAAATCCTACATATTTTTCCGAAATATCACACGATTGCGAGATAGCGCGATAGGATTTCAGCATATATAATAAATAATCCGCCCCGTGGTCCTTTTTTCTGTTATCGGGTGGATCAAATAATATTCGATACGAAACCGATGAGTGGAAATAAAACGATATTTGATGAGAGTCTCGGAATGATATCTGCCCTCGACAGTGTATAGAAGCGAGATGACTGAATGGAATTGCATTACAATCCCCGGAAATAAAAACCTCCCCACCCTCTTCATTCTCTCCGCCGAAGCCACACCGCGACCGATTTCCAGCCAAAGGCCGTATCAACCGCAGCATTTTTTTGCAGTTTGCTATGCGTTCCGTCATTTCCCTCTTTTATGCTCCAACCTCTAAATGAAATGAACTCTCGATTCTGCGGTATGGCAGCAGTCGCAAAATGAAATATCCATCCCGATCGTGGAATCGATGGTCTGCACGGGTGCGTGGATGTCTCCATGCATCCGTCTCTATTTGCACACACGCGTGATTGCCGACAATGATCACGCCGCCTTATTTACATGTGCTCCATATGCTTTTTCATAAGCGCGGTAAATAAACAAAAAACTTGCGGAAGATTTTTTACCGATAAGTATCGGCCCCGTATAAGTTTACGATACGTGTTAAAGACATGGAAAAACAATGACTTCGATACATAAATTTGAGCGCTTCCATACATTATAGTTATAAATACCTATAAGGTATGGAAGACGTATTATTTCAACCTTTATTTATAAATTATTTATTTATGTAATATTTATTTCAACCTTACAACCGGAAGGTAATCATTTCAACCTTTTGCGAAAGGGCTCCCAGATAACTAAGTGGGCACGGCGTTCGACTTCTGTGAAAGCGGTCCCGGGTTCGATTGTTGGTTAGGGCGTACGTGCGACATGCCCTCAGCTGTCTAAGTACTTTAAATGATGCTACATTTTTGTTAAAAGTAAAAATTTAGTTCAATAAATGCGGAACTTTATCAAGATTTAATTTAATTCAATTCACGAGCAACTCAGTCTCTAGCAACAGTCTCCAACTTACGGAGCTTCGATTACCCATTCAGCCGTCGATAAAAACGGAAACCTCGGATTTTAAGGTATTTCACAATCTTGAGTTGAACTCTACGATATGTAAACCCGCTGGAATGAAAATGCTTTCAACGAAGATTTTCATGATTTTCTATAGTTTGGACTGATCCAACTTTTTTACCAGCATTGAGAGTAAGTAGGAAGATGCGGTTAGTTTTAAGAGATGGGGCCTCAGGATTTTAACCTGAAATATATTTCTGTATTAGTAAAATAGATGCCAGCACCATAACGTGCGTACTATAATTTGAGGCGTCAGAGCTTGAACGCACTTCGATTTCCCCTTGGGCAAAGCACACCCCTACAAAAGTGTTCCCGGTAGTTATCGAATAATGGCGACGTGAAAAATGTGCAAATCTTTACGAACACTACGTCGGGAATTAACAGAAGTTTCGGCTTTCTGGAGCGAGTACTTATTAAAAACATTACAGGTTCAGACCTTGTAAACAAACAAACAAACTCCATGGACAAGGTGCTCTGGCTCGCCTCGAAACGTCGCAGAATGAGTTAGCATTCTGCGACATGGGCCACATCATGTAAAGAGAAGAAGGATAAAGAGAAGAGACTTACGTAGAATCCAACATGGATGGCAAGTCACCAAGGCCCCCCCAACATCGAAGATATGGGGCCAACAGGAAGAAGCAAGCTTGTAAACTTGTAAATTTAACATGTAAATATAATATAACATGTATATTTTCGGGACGTACATTTTTGCCCACTGTGAATATTCATTTAAGTACATTATAAATAGTTCTTAGCTCACAGAATTTTAACGGCACGTTATCCTAAGGGTCTTTTTATGTTTATTTATGAAAATTTTTCTATAATTTACTTTTCTATTAAAATAAAACAGTAAGATTATTGAAGCATATACATGCATAAACGGTTGATTGAGCGCATAATATATTGAGTATGGCAGCGAAAGGGCGACTTAAATTATGTTTTTTATATATAACAGATTCAGAAAATCGTTATGTGGAATCCGAAAGCTATTACAGAAATAATATTACCGATATTCTTGTTAGCAGATAAACTAATTGTGACAGTGTTAGAATTACTTTAATTGCAGAATGACTTAAATTTGGTCGACAGAAGCAAACTCCAAGAAAACGTGACCAGACTACATATGGTAAAATGTTAGATGAGTTAGGATGGGAATCATTATCATAGAGAAGGAGAACATTTAGATTAGCGGGTGTATATAATGCGTGGAACTGTAAAGATGGTTGGGAGGAATTACGAGCGAGGTTTGATACTCCTAACTATAGAGGACGTGGCGATCATTCATTAAAAATAAAGGAACGGGAACAGAAAACCGATGTAGTGAAATACTCATTTATTAACAGGGGTATAAGGGAATGGAATGCTTTACCTGGAGAACTTCTCCTCCCAATGCCTAAAAACATTAAAATCTTCAAAGCAAAACTTCAAAGCTGCTAAATTCTATGTAGTTCTTATGTTGCATGTTCATTATGTAATGTATTTTAACTTAAGTCTCTTGAACTCGACTATGTATAACTTATATGTATATATGTGTATAGACACTGCAAAATATGGTATGTGGGAAAATTATTTTCAACTTTATGTATGTATGTTTATTCAGATGTATTGTATGTATATATTAATTGGTTTTATTGAATTTGTACTGTCTGCGGGAGGTTTTTGGAGGGGTTTTCCTCCCGTCTTTGGGCGAATGCCGGACAGTTAGTATACATTGTTTTTGCACCCCCTCAACCGTTGCCACCGGGTCCCACGACCTAATCGCGACGGGTAATTCTTAAATAAAAATAAATAAATATCATTACTGGTTTGGCATAAATAGGCAATTACGGGTCCTTCAAAAATACTTGGATACTGAACAGAGAAATCTATCATTTGCTTTTGACTTAGTTCTCTTCCTGGCTGATATAAAGTGAAAGCTTTTCTCAGTGATGCTGAATAATTGCATTCATTTCCATTGCTCCATATCGAATGTTTTAAAAAGTATCTTTCATAGGGCTTTCAAGTATCCATAGTCGTGCTTCCCATTCTCCAAAATTGGTCTGAAAGAGGAAAACAAAGGCAATCTACCTAACTCCTCACATTGCGCAGTAAGCATCATTCCCTCCACAAGGTAATCCAGTGGCGAATGGGTGTTCATAATCTCGGACTGAGAAAGTAAGTACTTCAGAAGCATTCTGCTTTTTCTTCCTCGGTGATGTTTGAGAGATAGGAACCTGCATCGATGATGAAGTATCGAAAACGATACATTTAAATTTAACGTAACTTTTACAATAAATAGCATATAATCTTTATCTGCTAGTGTGTGTGTATATTTATAGTATATATAGTAACAATCAGATTGAAATCACCCAATGGAAAGAGCACCGAGATCGGCCACCGACGTCCACGGCAGCTGACGCATTTGCCGAGGGAAAATACAAAAAAAAATGAAACGGAAAGAAAATTCGCGGGGATTGTAAGAGAGTGAGAAGAGGTGAAAATGGGGGGAAAACGAGCGTCGACAATCGGAGAGGAATTCATTTTTTACCGATGCCGTCAATCACTGACAGTGGAGATCGAGCCGAGTTTATATCACTTCATTGCTCTTTCTGCATATTTCCGCTCTTTTCCCCTCTTAAACGTTCTAAAAGCGTCCTTTTTGCCCTCTCTTTATTTCGCTCCCGTCTACGCACTTTCCCTCCCTCACTTATCCATATTTTAATTCACTCATTCCTTTCTCTCGATGGCCGTTTATTACCTTATCGTCGCCGTTTCCGGATTTGAAATATGAATTCGCGTAGTTGAATCGAACGTCTTTTATGGAGCACTTCGTTCGGAATGATGCAGATAACGTTGGGTATCCACCGAATAGGGAGAACTGGCTGTATTCATATCGTCGATATGAAATGTGCCCTAAAATAGATAAGTTATATGTAGGTCTGCGGAATGTGTATCGCTAGCCATTTTTATTTAATATGAGTTGTGAGAGTGTATTCCGTTACGAAAACATTGCTACGCCAATAGAGTGAAACTTAGAATCAAATATTTTTTTCGGCTAACCCTACGAATCATGAAAAAGTTATTTAATCGCCTATTGCTCAACACTCGTATTCTTGTGCTCTAAACTATTTTCAAAATTACATATAAGAAATGATAATTTAAATGGTCAATGTTTTTAAACGCTGATAATAAGACTTGATGAAAAGTGCGGGCGAAGGTGCGGAATTTTTTGTTTTTGCTTTTATTCGAGCAAAACAATTTAAATATATCGTTCACCAATTTACACAAAGTCAGACTTCGTTCTTTTCGTCACAAGTTACAAGTTGTAAAAAAAGACCATAAAACATACATATATATTTAAAGATAAAGTAGGATAGTTAACAGTTTAGCAATGATTCATTGAATTGTGTGTCATTCTCGATCATAGCTCTTTATACTGATTTGGTAAGACATTGGGAAGTTTAGCAAACTTTATCGAAAGAGAAAAGAAGATAATTTGCGACGGGGAAAACCTCCTCGGCTCATCCTATAATTTCGAACTTCTAAAAAGAAGAGCACTTAGTATTTTCCACAGCACTTTTACTCGTGTAAATGATTAGTATTGTGGGTATTACTATGTGTGCTTCTTTTCATGGCTTTGCATAAAGTTACGCCCTCCCATATCGATTTCATTCCAACTTCTATTTTACGCTTCAGCGTCAAATCTGTTCGGTTCACATCATGATGTAAAATTGCAATCGAAATGAGGTCGATTATACATCTGTTAAAAGAGTCATAATTCCATAATCCCTAATCAGTAGCTCTTAAGTCAAGTGCCAGTAATCTGTATGTACATAAATATCTTGCAAAAATGACTTCAGTACTCGAGGCACCTTAATTTCGATTCTAATACCTTGCAAGCCACTTAAAGGCGTACTGATAGTTTTCAGAACATAACACTGTCACTAAATATCACTATAATGCGCATAAGGTAACACTATATTAACTCGTCAATTGCAATCGGCAATTTTCAAGCGAAGGTAATAAAACTAACAATGTTTATTAACATTTACGAAATATCGGAATATCTGCATTATCGGAAGTTTGGAATATGTTTCTCACATGCGACAGAAAATGTGATTGTGAAAAGCAGCTGACCGACATCATAGCTTCAAAGAGATGATATAACTGTACTAAATTTTAAGTAAAGAGTCAACATTTGACTCACTTGTTTGGAAACGGAACCGTATTGGAATTCAGACAAGAAAAATTCCTTCGCTTAAATGAATATTTTGACGTACTACAAGTTCCTAAATTCTTGCATCATGCACTTGAACGTTAAGAAAGATTAGCCGATGAATTAAAACCTGTCGTGAAAGAACATGCCATGAAAAATAGTTTAAAATGCAAATGTGTTTCCGAGGCTACAATTACCATAATTTCTCTTTCCTTATCCTTATCATCTTCTCTTATTCGTCTTCGTTCACTTTCTCTCGCCTTTACTTTATCAGACTTTTGACCTCCCCACCCTCTTGCACTCTGTTTTTAATCCGCGAGAGATCTTCCATCACTTCCCCACACTTCTCTCCTCTTCCCCGTCTTCCTTACCCAAAAGCTGCGTGCAAAAAAATAAAGCCTTTACTCTATGGCAACCTTCTCCCGCTACACACTTTCTCGTGTCCTGTATCGAACACCCTTAAGGCCCCTTCTTAATACCTTCATTCTTGAACGAAAACGACGGTTACTCTATTTACAGTTCGTTGCTCGCCTCCCGTATTCGCTCGAATGATTTTCTCCCTAAATTTCTTCGAGCACTTTCTTCCTTTCAAAGGGAAACTTATGATAAAGTTAAGAACGGAATATATGCCGACAACTTCATTCAAAGTTTCCTGTGCTCCCAACTTTGGTGGGATTGCCAAGTATTCCAAACCTTCCCAAAGAGAATCGGAAGTGGAAAATGTCTGAAAGGGCCGGGGATCGAACCACGGTCTTCCGTTTTCAGGCGACTGAGGAGTAAAAAAGTGGAAAACCCGGGTTCGAATCCCAGTCCTATAAGATTTTTGTTTGGTTCGTTTCACCTTGGAAATATTGCACAACGTTTCGTGCAATGGCATCATCATCCATTCCTTCTGAGCATTCAAAGCTTACTTATTCTTACGCACGGCATATTCTCCTTTATCTCTTTCTTCTTTAAATTCGATAGTCTGGTAAATACATCGGAATTATCGCTGCGATGAGCTATATCAAGATCATCTCTTTGTAGTAAACAGAAGGCAATTCTGTTTGCGCGAAGAGATTATATCCGTTATCTGCTCATTACAAAGTAATCACTTGCAACCTCATTCGCCAGATTCTCCAATCATTGGGAATCATTGGTTTACCGTATAATGGAACTCGGTAAGTACAGAAATCACCATCACGTGGCGTTTCGCATAAATGCCCATTTTGAGACTCAGTTACGAGCTAATCTCGATGAAAATCATTTTCTTTTGGTGACAATGATTTGCTTAGTAAATCATCAACTACCTGATGAAACATAATGCCCGATGTTGAAAGTTATAAATAGAAAGTGTTTGAGCAAGGGCTTTTGATTTGTCAGTCGACCGGATGAGGTTGTCCTTTATGGTTCACTTCAGTATGCGACAGAGATTAAATATTGTACACATGTAAAACATTTAAACTCTGTCGCATCCAAAGTTTACAGTTTTTTTAATTACGCTTGTAGAATTCGTTTGCACACGTGAATAGCACTTTATTTCCGCTTGTCTGTCAGCGCAAACGAAATAGGAACAGTGACAAACCAGAGATTTCGAAACATTTCCGCAATTGCTTCCTTTCTCTACAAATAAAATTAAAGGGGCCTTTAATTTCATAGAACATGGGTGACAAAGGACTTTTAGTCATAATGGCATCCCTATATGAACGACTGAAAGAAATAACTTAACTCGAAAACAAATGTCATTGGGTATTTAAACAGAATTGCACAATAATATATTGAAGTTTTTCAATAGAATCTAGAAGAAAATGAGACTAACTTAAATTTAAATAGTACATCTTTGTGCGTTTTATGCTGTGAATTTTATTACTTGTACATAGTACAAAGTTTCTTTAAACAATCATGCTCTAAATATCAATTTTTTTCATTCGATATATATTTACATTATTTTTGATTTAAATTAAGGAATACAGCGTGAATTAAACAATAATCAACACACATCAATCATAGTTAGCCTGTAGTAATATTAACGAGAATACAAATTTTCGTCATAAAAAGTGTCCGAAAACTCACATAAAAAATTGCCAAAACATCTTCAAAATGTTTGGTTTTTTAAAGAAATTAATTTGCTTGGGTTAGGTTAACCCACAGGACTAATTAAGGAATTAACAGTGCGTTTCTCAGCAAATTTAAAAGTGACTTGTCTGCGAAAAGTGATCTTTTATGGTCTGCGCACAGTCGATATTCCAAAATTTGATAACTCATTACCTCCAAAACATTCGAGACGAAAAAATTACCGCTTCGATGAATCATCAACCAATTTTAGCGATGAATTTCATCGAGGATAATGATACCACACGGGCTAAATTTGTTTTTATACTCCGACAGAACTGAAACGACGAAAAAACTCGCGTATCGACGGATCAGAACCAAATCCCAAAATTATGAAAGTGTTCGATGACATTCCCAGAACAGCCTATCGTTGTTATTCGCCCGCTCTGTTTACTGCCTGCCGTTTTTTGCTCTCATCACTCGGAATTTCATTGTTTATCATGGCGGTTTGGAACAAGGAAACCAATTAATTAGTGGGCTTTCGACTATTTCTCATTTTCCCAAGCCTCATTAATGGAATGCGAATTGAAAAAAAATCAAATTATCTATGTGGGTCAGCTTAGGTGGGATTAATATTCCATGATGTTCGTTAGACGTCGGCTCCAAAAATAATAAAGATTTTTATATTTTATGCTAAATATTGCAGTTTAAAATTCGGATTAATTTCGAGAGGAAATGATTTTTCTAAATGCGCCGGTGCAGCGGTTGGGAATAAGCGTGCCGCTAGTTATTGCGGTTTGAAGCTATTCTACATGGTATTTCGAGTGGTGCTGCTAAATTTTAATCGGCAAATTAATGTGAGACCTACCCCATCATACATTTTAAAATTAATGTTTGTTGCATGATGTAATTAAAAAAAATCATGCCTTTACATTCTTCCAGGGACAAAATAACGATACTCTCACTGCGGAAAGTCCCCCGGTTCATTACAATATTATTTTCTATAATTTCAAAAATAATATTAAAATAGTAATTAATATTTGTCCAATTCGATTTATATTCACTACATTCGGGTTTGAATTATATACCCCGGGAATTTGTTAGTTTATTTGCAAGCTTAATACTCAACGCATATGAATAAATCTTACAACAAAGTAAAGGCGAACGAACATGATTTTGTAGTTTATTTAGTATTAGTATATTTCGCTGGTTCTAACATAGAGCTAAGTGTATCGTTAAGAAATATTTAACCCTATGAACCCTGAAAATGACACATTTTTTTACGAGACGCGGCTTTTTCGTGATGTATATAATTCAACTGCAAGGAAACGGCACAACGCAAGGCCAAAGACTATTTTGTGTGCTGAATAAATACTTTGGCTATCACTCTTATTAATCTAATTGTTTTGATAAAAAAGTAATTGCAGAAAACCATTCGGTTGCAAAGGCAAAGAAAGAATTATTTGGTTAGAAATAAAAACTTCGGCGTAGAAAAACGAAATAATAGCTCCTGAATCAGAAAAAATAGTTAATTTATTCTAAAACCCGTAAGAGTTAGAAAATTATACATTCAAAATTCTTGTTATGATTACGGATTCAAAAGTCTTGTTATGATTACGGAAAATCAAAACTTTTTTATTTTTAAACATAGATACATGAAACAAAGATGAAAATATTACTAAATGCATCAAGTTCAATTTGTTATCGCTACAAATGTCATCCTCCATTTGAAGCACGGCACACAATCTGCACGATAAGTGACTTCATCCCAGACGATGTGTAGCACGTCTGTACCGTATTCAGTGCAGTTGTGATGTATTCCTTTAATTCTTGAACATCAGTAGGTAAGGGAGGGACTTAAATTGCGTCCTTAACAAACCCCCACAAAAAGAAATCGCACGCAGTTAAGTCTGGGGAACGGGGAAGCCAGTGGTGAAGCGCCAGATCTGTAGCACCACAACGACCAACCCAACGTTGAAGTTGCAGTTCATTGAGGAACCGTGTGTGTGTATTCAATAATAAAATTGAATATGGCATTCACTTTGAGCCGGTCGCAGTTCTATGGATGCCATGATCTAACGTTTACTGAAGAACGAAAGGAAAATCATGGTACAAGGAGGAAAAGGAAGTCAAACTATGGTTTACACCAAAGGAAATGTAAGCGATTCGTACGAACTAACGTGCTATGTTTCACCAGCAACATGGTACCTACGTTTCACTAGTAACATGGCATGATTTACCAGTGAGTTAGTATGATCAAGCCATCATTGTTTGAGGAAAGCTAACTTCCATCCTCAAATTTCAAATTAAGAGAGGACATTAAAAAAAAAACACTTGGTTTCAATATTACCAAATCAACAGCTTTTTCTAAAAACACACTTTTTCAGAGGTACATACTTCTATGACCAATCTCAGCCAAGGAACCGTAAGATACAAAAACCTAAGATACACTTTTTGCATGGAAGCGAGAGTATTTAATACACCTAGTTTGAAATTCGAGGAAACCATGACTCTCAAGTTTTGGTGGAACGTAGAACAAGGATGAACCGGGAGAGTAAGTTGGTTAAGTAAGTAATTTCGCGGAGTAAAATATGGGCAGGGATGGCAAAGTTGAAAAGAGGGACCATGAAGGGGGAGTAGTATGAGGTTGTGATAGAGAGAGAGAGAGAGAGAGAAAGAGCAGGTGCTTCGTATAAGGATGAGAAAGGCGTTGGAGGTCAAATTGGGATTCGGGAGTGGTTTGGGGGAGCAATGGGGGGGTGGGGCGAGCTAGAGTTAACCATGGTCCCTGGCGTATCTAGTGGTAGAGAGGGTACACAAGGGGGCCACATCCCACCCAAACCCTACCTCTCTTTCTTGCTCTCGCGGTAAGTAACTCCCCCCTCCCCGCAATGTTCCCCGACCGTGGAAAGGTCCTCTCTGCCGAACTCAAAACCCATAGCCTTGCGTCGCGCCGGGAAGTATTTATGCAAATTTAGCGGTGGAATTTATGAGGGGAGGGGGGCATGTGTGATGTTGAGTTAAGTAGGAGGAGTATAAAAGGGCGGCTGATTCTTCCAGGCCTCTGAAACCCTAGTAACCCTTTGTGGCTGCCGAGAGGGAGGGAGTTTCTCAAGTGTTGTGCACTCGAAGCGAAATATAATTTCGCCCGTAACGAGGCGGGTCTTGAAATATTCCTCCAATTTTCGCGTTTCTTATTTTTTCTTTTCCTTCCAAAGGGGGACGCACATGCTCCGTAGCCATATTTCTGTCCGTGGAAAGTGTTTCCAAAACTCTTTGGTCGCATTTTTTTGGCTTTAGCGGTTGTGCTCGATGAATGGAGGACGGTTTTGGTGTTTTGTTTTTACTTCCGCTGCAGGTGCTCCGAATGACGCGGGCGCAATCTTCAGAAATGGGAGGGATTCCCTTTGCATCGTCTTGAGGGATGGCGTTAATTAAATGGGGAACTCCGACGAAGGGGATGGAAGACTTCCATTTTTACTGCCGGCACTCTTATCGTGATTATAAAATCAAGCACTGTTCAATATTGCTCCGGGGCATGAGAGATTTTTCCTCCGCGAGAAAACGAATCCAGTTTTACGCGGCGTGATTTAAATGATAATTGATAAAAGGAATAGTAAAAAGGGATATAGAATCAAGACCAAAACTGGTTCTTTTTGAAGGGGTTTCTTGTGTGTTCTAGCCGAAAAGATTCATTAAACGAGAGGAAATCTTGAGTGTTACGAGAAGGTAAGAGAAAACTTCACGATCTTCTTTGAAGCAAAGAAAAGTGTAATAAACCACAGAATTGAATTTTTATTGTTATCTACTGTTGCTATAATGCTCGTGCTGTACCAAAATACACTTTTTTACTGTCAATGTTACACTTTTAACTCTGAAATATTATTTTTAAATTAAAGTTAGAATTAAAAAAAACTTACCTTAAAGGTACTTACTTAACTTAAAGGCACATAGAGTTAACCGTAAGGTTCAAATCTGCACTAAACTCTAGTAGTGAACATAATTATCACTCAAACCAGTATAGCCTTACTTATCGGTTATAATACGGATTTTCAGAGTTAATTTGCAAGTTAAACAAACAAAAAGCCTGTACTTTTCGAAAAAGCTTTAGAGGCAATATGAAACGTTACACTAAGTCCATATTAATACTCCGAATTTCGAAACAAATGTTTGGCCGACATGCAAACCAACAAACATTGAAACGAAGGGTTCTTTTTTATTTAAGGCTAAACTTATTGTTTCAAATATCAAAGGGCAATTCTAACGGAAAATTCGAGAGGAACTTCATGCGTTCATAAATTGAGTCGTTAGGGCAAAATATTTCATTCAATTTACGAATAGAAACCTTGACTTCGATGGGAAGTGTATAAATGTAAATTGACGATGTAGGTACAGACGAACACGTAAAACTGTCGCTACTATTTTTTTAAGTGTACTTGGTTCAACAAAAACCTGAATTTTTGACATCGGAATAATTAAATTTACTGTCCTATTAGCAAATACTTTCAGTAAAAAGGAAACCATGACCATTTTTGCACGGCCTCCCGAATAAGTAAAAAAGATTCTTCATATTTTAGCATCTATTTGCGGACGAAAGAGAAAAAATCTTTAAATCAGAGCCCATCAGGAAACCGGGGCTCATGAATAGCAAGAATGCATATGCATATAAAATGTCCTGCGGGAACCTCCGCTCCCGAATCCGCAAGAGCTATTCTCGCGTAATTGAATACGCGACATTTGGTACTCGTACTGGGAAAATCCAGATCTCAACGGCCGAGGGCGGAATCAAATAGAGCGTGTGTTATGATTTCGAAACCTTACTATCTCGTTTCAACCAACTATTTTTCAACCTGTAATTAATGTAAAAGCGTATGCATGCACGGAAAACTAAAATCCACGTTTTAAAGCTCCAACATCTTCGTTATGAAACGCTAGACATTGTGGGGAAAACCGCAGAAATGTTACTCCAATCAATTCATATGTAGAGTTAGTTGATTTCCATTAACCTTTCAGCGTCATAAGTAGATATTTTATGAATAATAAAGGATGTTTCGGATATATTTCCTTAAAACAACGGAGATACCTAAAAATACCATTTTTAAATTTTTTCTTTATTGAAGACATTAGTAACTGATTCCTGGAAGGCTTTTACGAATACACTGAGATGTGGTCTTAGAAAGATACAACAACGGTCATCAAGGTCATTTCACGCACACATCTTAATATTATGATAAAAATCTTGGAATTATTCAGCTCAAAGACGAAGGTTTACGTATTTTATTACAATTACGTAATCGTCAAAGCAGAAATTTAGTTTACTGTTTAGTTTACGTCAATAAACTTAAAAACACCACAACCTTATTTAATTAAACGCCTAAAACTATCAGTAGAAATAATCAGCATAAATCAGTAGAATCAACCTGAATTTATTGTTTTTCATCCGCAAATTAACCTATCGATTTAACAGAAACGATATTCCTTTACAAGTATAATAGGAATATGGTTGGAGCACAAGCAACCTATCAATTACACCTCTAGTTAATTGTTTCCTCAATAACGATGCAGTAGCAAAGTAATCGCATAAATTTAAGAAAATAATTAACTAGCTGGAAAATTAATAATTCAGAAACAGATGGTGCACAGCGAAGCCAAAGTCTATCTAAAATTATATTTGCAATAGTATGATTTGAATTGCGTTTCTGTTCGGTAATTATAATGCGGAATGCACTGAAATGAGACTGACTGACAGCTACAAAAAGATAATGAGATCAAATGCAAGTATAAATTACTCTTAGCATGTAATTAACGGAATGATGGTTAATTTCAACTCGAATCTATCAAAAGTAGGCTCTGAATTAGCTCTTTTTGGGTATTTGAGTAAAAAAGTATGGTTTGTACCATTAACGAGTTTTGAGAAAGAGCTCAATAGTTACTGTGAAAGTCTAATAATTGAACATCATCGATGCAAGTGACGTAAATAAATAAATAACATCCTTCCGTTGGACGGAACTGAGACTTTAAAGTCTCCTCTTTCTTTTAACCCTTCGTTAATGCATAAAATATACTACTAAAAGTAGTGAATAGTAACAAAAGGTAAATATATTAATAGGGATCAGATAAAATTTAGTTTTGGGTAACAAAAACCCAAGTGAATCCTGGAGGCTAGAAATTATTTGTGAATTAATAGGAATTGTGGTTTGAGCTTGTAAATTTGGTGATTTAACTGTATGAAATGCTGCATTCGGAAAGTTCTGTAGGGATTTTCCTCCTGACTGTGGTATATACCAGGCAGGGTGTTTAATTTTTTATTTTCCCCTCGATAACGACTACTACTTGGCCAGTAGCCTATCTGTAGTCATAACATAGGTACATATAAAAAATAAATAAATAAGTATCCACATCAGTTAAACGCTTACAAAAAATGGGTGTGAGAGAAATCTGCAAAACCGACTGAGAATAAAATTTAATGATGCTAAAACTGCTACCCTTATCATCGTCTAGATATAGAAGCGGCGAAACAACATAACATCCTCAGATATTATACACTACAACTAATAATTTCCAATATCACGCACAAAATTTAAAATAAACCATAATTAAGGTACATAAGTAAATTCTATGACTGTATTGAGTTTCAGGAAGACACGAGGCGAGAAATACAACGCATAGAAACCATCCCATCGGACTAAACGCCTCGAGCAAAGATTCGAGAATTTTAGAAAACGAAATTAGCGCCCGTTCCTCCGACTTCCCAACTTGGCAATTAAAGAGGTTTGAATGATGAATAACGTTACCTCGAGCATCCCATCACCCTTCAAGCCGTCATCTTCCTCGGAAATTAAGTAAGACTTCTAGCCCCTTCTTAATTAGCCGCATTGCCTACGTTCAATGCCCTCCTCCGACACTCTATTATGCAAACTCTCCGACTCCGTAATCTTACAACTTTTGTTTCGCGGGTCTTCCACTCCTTCACCGCCCGACACTTCCAGCCTCCCGTCGTTTTTAATGAAAAAAAGTCGCTATAGTGAGAGAGGCCGGAAAAAATCCCGAGAAAGGGACGTCGCATTTTTCCGCGGAATACATATTCATGGAGTTCTTCGCTGGACTTATAGAGGAAACGGAAATGGAAGAAAAAAGAAATAAAAAGCTCAGGGAGGAAATAAGGGGTGGCGATGGTAAAAAACAAAGGGACGGCCAATATTAATCGCCTCCCTCGTCCATTCCCATCCTCTCTTCCACTTCAAGGTGGCGCTCTTTCCTTTATTTTTCCCTCATTTCCTGAAAAATGTTTTCATTTTACGTCGCGGAGGGAGGCAGGGGTCGTAATCTTTTGATTATTCCCCGGTCCTTTCCCGCTTCCCCATCTCTGGCGCTCTAGGATACCGAGAATTTCGCTCTTCCGTTTTCCCCCTTCAGCTTCTGAAGGAAAATAAGGAGAATATTGCTAATTGCTTCTCGAAGTTTCCTCCGCAATGAGGAAATTCCTAAACTCTTCCTGGAAAATGATAACGACAGTTATTAATATTTCGATTCGTAACAATTGAGAAGGGCGTAGCGTGGAGCTATTTAGAGTTTTAATAGACACTTCAGTGTCAAGGTCCTCATCTATATTATTTTCTCTACAATGAGTTATTTTTATAGCGGTTAAAAGAACAGTGCTCTAATTTTACCTCTCCATTGTCGGATTCCGCAATAGAGCGAAAATGTAGTTCTTGGAAATTTCTATCGCGTCACAATCTCTACTCATAGAATTCGGAACGGAACAGCTCTAATTATACACAGCTTAACCAATGATATTGAACCGATTTTTTGGGATAGTATTTATCTTCGAATTCCTAATTCACCAGTTTCCTTTTGGATGATTATTCCTTGAAAAAGTATTGCTCTACTGACAACTCATACCTACGAAAGGAAAAAAGAATTTGATGGATTTTCTTCGTTTTGAGGAGGAAAACAATCTTGTAATTCTCAAACCCACGCATTTATTAGTCTATCGACATTCGCAGAATACATTTTTATTCCCACAAGTTTCGGCTAATGTATAGATACTTCCCGGCTGAAGATGTCTATATCTTAGACAAAATGAGTATTTAATAAAAATTTGGTTGAAATTGAAAGGTTTAATTCCTGAATATGGCACCTTTCCACAAAGTGGAGCTTGACCACATGAAATTTAATTGCTTGGTGGTTTCGATTTACCCTGTCATTTGTGCCTAATTAAGGGTCATTTCAACTATTTATTATTTACATTACGGAAGCTGGAACCCTATTTTATACCCGTTTCAATTTTGAACGTTTTCCAACGCAAAAGACGAACGCATGCCATAGCTCAGGAAAACACGATAGCCAGGACTTGAACCCGTAACCTCAGTGTTTGAAGGCTAGGTTGGTTGGTTGGCCAGATTTATTCTTTCCACGGTCGTTCGACGCCATATTTATAGTTGTAAACATTTCCCAGTCATCATTAAGAGGACTCAGAAGGTATTTGTACGTAAATTCCATTTTCTGTAAAGATAGAAACTACATAAGTTACAGTCACACACTACGAGCATGAAAACTCCCTGCCTAAAAGTCCAAACTCCTCTCCAAACAGTCATTTCATATAGCAAAGTCCTCTGGTTCCATGATCTACGAGGTTAAACATTCCCGTAAGGAATACATTCAAAGTTCATCACTTGCATGCTTCACCCCTTTTGCGAAATTAAATAAGAGAGACTAACGCGACAGATTCGAAATAATACGATTAGAAATACAACTTGATAACATTTTTATTCTTATCTTCAATAATGGAAACCGGATCTACCTACAAAATTTATGATAAAATATACCAAAACTTCGTTAAAACTCATCACTTATAACGTCTGGATAGCGAATGTTATAGTTAAAGTCAAATTTACGTTTACAGTTCAGATTTTACATCTCAGAAGGGAATGAAATGTTTTTCATGGGTTACTGCTTCAAAACTAAGGCTGTAGACAAATTTACGATGAAATTCCTCTCGGTATATCCTAAACCAGCTATCCAAATTTCCTACATTAAGAGTCCCCAAATTATTAAAATACTTCATATGAATAAAATAGGTGTTAATGCGATATTAGTGAGCTTGGTTGGGCAAAGTTAGGGGTTTACTCCGAAAATTTAGAATATGGGAAGAAAAGTTCATTGTATCACGCATAATGAAATAAGTGAACTAGTAATAATAATTTAGTATAAGGAACTAATTTAAATGAGAGCTATTTCAATACCCATCCCCAGGGACGTAGTCAGGATTTAACACCGCATCGCCTACAATCCAGAGGTGGGAATACTTCCGTCCAAATTTAATGAAAATAGAAACTGATTTATTTTAACATGTATACTCTGCGAATCTACCGCGATGTTTGCATGGCAAAATTGAGAGAGATCTTCTTCTCGCATCCCGTTTATTGTTGGTAATGCCGTCTTTCGAGGGGGGGGGGATTGAACCCCCAAAACCACCCCCATGACTACGCCTCTGTCCTCCGCTATAAACAAGGGTACTACAGTCTTATTACTTTCGCCTATCTCCCCCGTATTGAATCAACACGCAGTTCCGCCAGTGAGTAAATAGCGCCGAAAAATACAGAGTAGCAACGCGAAAGTGACGGAAAGGAACTTGAAAGTATCGATGAAAATCCCCAAAGAAAGGGAACAGAAACGGGGCAAAGGCTCCGAAAAAAGAAAGTAAGCGAACAAAAGGGAAAACGGATCCATGGGAAGGAAAACAGAGCGAAAAGGAAGAAGATATAGTGAAACTTCTCATGAATTTTAACGAGCGCAGAAAAGGGGGAGGCAGAAGGGTTACGTATATTGAGGCAGTTCGAAAAATGAGTTTTAGAAGCCTTTCTCTCCTTTAGTCATTGTACCTTTCGAGCTTCTCTTCCTTTCCTTTGGAGGCGTTCAAAGGAAAGGGAGGCAGTTATTTTTTTCGCGACCAGGTTTATGGCTTGTGAGAACGTGTCCGTTTTTCGAAGACAGCATTCAATGGGCTGATGACGGGGGAATGGCGGGAGGGGATTTACCGCGAAACCAGTGGCCATTGACAGTGTTTTTTCATCTGCAAATTCATTCGAGTCCTCCATTATATTAAGCACATATACTGCCTTAATCTTCATTGAGATCACAGAGTGTCTCACACAAAGGAGAATTCTAATGCTGCAGTTATTGTTTCTTATTATTATCATAATATTTATGTATTGCTATTTAACAATTGGTAGATATTACGTGCTTAAGAGAGCAAAGAACGAGCTACGATGTGGTACAGTCAGAAATGTAAACAAATAAACAAAGACATACTCTAAACATATAATAGAATACGACTTTATAAAAGAAGAGATTGAGACCAAATAGCCAAAGATGGGTAAGTTAAACTTTACCCACAAAATCAAAAACGTCTTAATTTAAAAGAATATAAGCGTCTCCATCCAAATTCAAGCTAAGTGTATACATCGATGAAATATTAGAAATGAATGCTCAATTTTTGTAATTTATAACACTTTAGGAATGTCCTTTTAAAATTTCATAGTAATTTCTCTGATTATGAAATTTGCTATATTGCGACATATTTTATCGGTGGGAAGATATACTTCCATTCGAAAAATAAACTAATAAAATCAAAATTCAAATTATTTTGATGCATTTCCCTGTCAAAGCACAATTACGTTTACATACTGACCTTTACGACGGAAAACAATCCCAGATGCAGAATCCTATAATTAGAGGAGATCCTTATACCTTCAGCATAACCCTTGGGCACATTCAGATGCAATCAATCTGATTGAACTAAACAACGCATTGTTTAAATGATGGAATTCGAAGAAATGTATGCATAGCAAAAGAAACAAAATATTAAATATGTAACGCTATTATGTAAATAACATGAAACAAATATCCGACGTAATTAAATTCCGTTTTCTTAATCGTACAACTGAAAACTGGAATAGTTTGCCTGTAGAAGTTTTAGAACCCTTCCCAAACTCATTGAGGCGATTTATTAAAAATTCAGAAAAAATGGGTCGGACCTGTGAGCTTGCCGAGGACGAAAAATAAGATGAGCACTGGACTGCCTAGTAATGTGATATACAGCAGGGATTACGTGGGCCCTGGGACCCCTACGGTAACCATGAAGGCCTGCCGGGAATCCTAAAAATCATTGCTTGAAATAATTTAAAATAAAAATACTTTTTACTGATCGTATGCGTTAAATAATATGGCATATTTTCATTATATTTATATTATACAATAAACTAATTTATGACCTAACTAATGACAAACAGTAAATATTTGTAATGGCTGAAGGTTCATCAGGTATTCCGTAAATATGACATTCGCGTATATAGTAGTTCCACAAATTCATATTTGCTGTGATTTACATTTAAGTATGTAACTTATGAATGGATTTCAATCTACTGTAAATAGGTATGGCTGTATTCCGAAAGCTATTATATTCATTTATTGTATGGTTATGGTTATGTAATGCAGAAAACGATAAGAAAGATAACATATAATTATGTATTGTATGACGCTGCAACCTGATGCAAATTCAAATAGCAGCGCTTATTTGTAATAATGATAACTAGAGCAATAATAACTCACCGTATTGAGGCTAGAGCGGTTGAGACAGGTATAGATAGATTGCTAAAAACAACCGATAGTAAACAACAGAAAAATGTTTGGGAAAACCAGAGGAGATTGAATAACGAATGACGATATAAATCAGATAAATGTTATCAACAATAAAGATTGCAATTATATCACTGACAAATTGCAAGAGAACAGCCAAAAAGTTAACTGAAGAACAAGTACAACAAAAATATCACAGTCGTATTAAGGGATAACTAATTGTAATTTAAAAGCACTCAAATGGAAATTACGAACTGTTCCTGGAGTTAAATAACTCCATATTAAGGCATGCGCTCGTAATTTGGGCAGCAATTTGTTCACAATTTAATTCGAGAAAGTAATCAAAGTCACGCATGAAGGCAAGCCATCATTCCAGTTCACTCAACAACCTTTCAACGAGCACAGCTATTACCGAAATGCGGCAAAATTGATGAAGAGTCAATTTTTATTCACCGGATTGTTTTGATCAATCATAAGGTCCGATGAACTTAATGAAATCTGGTCAAACATTAGTTTAGTTGAAGAAATCAGGCAATACAACTGTCGTTAACCAGAAATTATGGATACATTTAGAGCTTATATTTTGATTCCCTGATATTTGGCTTCAATTTACACCATACTAGTTTGTGGGCCAACTTCTTTCTACTATGGCGATTTAAAACGATCTTTATGCGTTTTACGTTAAAAATCGAGGTTAAAGAGAAAAATCATTTAACTGCTAATTAGAAATATATATTTTGCATTGAACTTACGTACAAAATCCAAAGAGAAGTTGAAAGAAAAGAAATTGAATACCTAATGCAAAGATCCCCATTCCAGATCAACTTAATTTTATGTTTACTCGCAATCAACAGACATGAAAATCCTTTATTTTTGACAGTAACCGGGAGGAATATAGTCATAGATCACAATCATAAAGTGATTATCACTTATACCAGCACTCATTGGGTTTTTATATTTCTGCACTTGAGGCTTAACAGCGTAACCATTTTCAGAGTTAACTGTAGTCTTTTCCTCGATTAAATGACTTTTTACTTCCATCTGGGTCCATATTATACTCACAACGTTTTTCGGAATAAACTGTTTTAGGTTCCTAAAACCGAAGGTGATTTCTCTTCGTCTATCGATCGTAAAAGGGGTAAATTGTCGGATTTGTTTGGTACTTTCCAAGAATCAAGAATCAATTGAAACCGACTTGAAATAAAATCAATCAGCTTACTTACAATACCTGTATTTAGAGGTATAAATGCAATTCTCCTATAAAACATTCACCTAAAGGGTGGTTGAGCTTTAATTCATGCTCCTTTCTCTACCAAAGGAGCTCTGTAGAAGGAATGACGTATTTTAGCAAATTGAGGCTGAGGTGATTTAGCCTTGCTTTCCTCGTAATACTTAGATTATCATGTACACACGGTTTTTCTTTACGAGATCAGCAAGAAACTCTTCGGTTTGCAATTCTCTTCAACAGATTGCTGTCATTAGACTTATTTTCGCCTCAGGCATGAATGAAAGTACCGAAATGAATCCAGAATGAAATTATCGAAATGAAACCAGCGACAACTTTTAACATTTCCTCAGAAAGTATTGAAGTTATAGCATAAAATTCCACTATACATAGTATAAGGTGTTCTGATATAGTACATATTTCCTACACATATATAATTGATCGATTAATTCATCGATGTTTCCTGTTACTCCTTTCGTTCTGTAAAATGTGTAGGTTTACTCTTTACAAAATCTATTACTCAAAATTCAGTCAGCTTTTTCTACATCTATCTCTCTCCTACTCACATTTAAATCTATTACCATATAATCTACTACTTCGGCCTTGACTTTGTGGTAGTTCTCCATAATCAAACTTGAGAAAAAGAAGAACACTTATATCTTTACCACAGTAATATTTATTAACTCACGACCATGGTTTCGATCTAATAGGTCATCCTCAGGTGACCTGTCATCTATAAGATAAGCCTTAGGTGACAGGTCACCCGAGGATGACCTAATAGATCGAAACCATGGTCGTGAGTTAATAAATATTACTGTGGAAAGGTATAAGTGTTCTTCTCTTTCTCTATTACCATCTTTATCATTTATTACATCATTTAATTATTTTATTTTTTAAGGTCTTTATTAAGGTGAGATTGAGACAAAAAAGTCTCTGCTTCCATCTAACCTGTCGTCAAAGTTATTATTAAAACATAAATAAATTTGTAAATAGAAATAGAGAGGAAAACTTAAGAAGAATTTGTGGATGTAAAAAAAACCTAAGTGATAACTTAGGGAAAAAATCTCCACAGCAGACTTCCACAAATAGAAACAAACGCAATATTCCATTTCTTGCGACTAAAATACCTGTTATTACGCACAGATTGTTAATTTCTGCAATTAATCACGTAACCAGTATTCCAATGGTAGGGAATTGCAACTTCCTATTACTGTAACGCAGTGCATCGCGTTTGTAATGATTAGAGATTATGAATCGGATCGTTGAGTTGAAGAGATATCTGCGGAAATATCAGCCTGTCCTGTATCTCACCGCAGAAACATCTAGAATTTCTACTCTACTGGTATTAATTACCTCCGATGAATTATCCCGCAAGAGAACCCTCGCAATGCGATGTAACGACGAGTCGTGCGCATGACACGAAAATTCCGCCGAGGATCTTTCTTGTGGAAACATGTATGGGTAGCTGATCCCCTCGCTGCCAGAGCGTCCATCAACCCCCTGGCCAATTATACGTTTTCCAAATCCGATTCTCCCACCACCCAACTCCGTACGAACAGCCAATAAGCCCACCATCTGCCCAAACGCGATCGATGAACAGTTCTTTCCGAATCCCATAATCAGAGAGTAGGGAACGAGATGGGAAAAACAACCAGAGGATGTGTTCCCGTTCGCGAGGGGTTGCCCACGTTAAATAACATCCGATCATCCAATTTATCTACACTTCAAAGGGGAGTTCCTCCGCTTCGAATATATTCCCAGATTCAGCCGCAAACACACACCCGTTTAACTTTCCACCGGCGGCGTCTTTGATTCAAACACCGAACTGAGGAGCGACCGCCGAGAAATGCAAACTTGCCGCGAACTTGGGATCTTCTACCTCCGCTTATCAAAACTCGGAGGTGGTTTGGGCGTATTGTCCCAAAAACTTTCGCTGGTGAAAACCCCTTCTGCTTATATCATATCCACCGCTTTCCTCGGGGACTCGTCTCCCACGCACCGCGCTACATTTTCGCTCTCTCTGAGCATGGAGAAAGAACATTGAGGCGCTTACGATAAAATCCTCTTCAAACTTTGTAACCTGAGCTTAGTAAATTTAAGAGGGTATCTTGTGTTATGAGGGACTCGACTCTGAAGTTGCCTGAAATTGCCAAGTTGAAAATTTTATTGACAGACGCTATTTATTCTTCTTGGTGAAGCTACCGAATGGTTAGTGGGTGGCGGAAAATGTATGATTTGAAATTATTTCGTTAATCGAAAAATTATATTAAAAATGCATCATATTATTCTACATTCACAAGCAATAACGTCAGCTATATACATCTACGTCTACATTTGTACGTCAGGAAGGATTCGTATCAGGAAGGAATACAAAACGAATGACCGAATTATTCTGCTTATCATCGCAGATAGCAAAATGAGTCGTTTAAACGGTTTTTCTTTGAGACTCTCCCCATTACTGCTTATCGTAGAAGAGTCCAAAGTTAAGGGGAGGTTACATAACACTTTTTACAACTTTTGTAAACGTACTCTGATTGCATTCATTTAATCTTTGCTTCATTTCTTCTAATCTATCTATAAAGGATTTTCAACCTGAATTGGAGAGCATTTTCGTAAACCCTTCTGTTTTATAATATCATTGATGGCAAAACGTACTATCATGCAAAATTCTGTCAGTTTGATAATCTTACCGATTTAAATAATTGAGTAAGTTAACATATAATACTCCATACTAACGCTGAGTGATATTCATTGGAATGGAAAATCTGAGCTAGATATATTACTAACCACCAATATCGTAGCCGATGATATGCGTCTTCCCTATAACATAGGTAGCTCTGATATTGAGATCAAAATGAGAGAGGGAGAGGGAGAGAGATGTTAGAATTAGTTGTTTCAAGAATTCCTTTTCTCCGCGAACGATAAACGAAAGTGATCGATTTGGGAATAGAGACGTGGTTCATGCACCCACACCTACACAGGCAGCTTGTAGATGTACACAAATAATTGCTGTTAAGGATTCATTTCATTATGGTATTCGTGGTATGCTTTGGATATGGTTTCGAAAATGTAGTAGAGAATGTAGAATTTTTATTTATAAACCATGGAAAATCATCAATCCTTGAATTATAGTTGATATCGCAGGTTTTGAACCAATTATGCAAAAATATAAAATTTGTTCATCGACGATTTCTTACATCAATATTGTATCAGCTTATAATTAACAGAAATGCATGTGGTATGCTTACATATCACGAAAGGATTAGATATGAAGTTACTAGCATTCTAAAATGTAAATTCCTTTCGACAAAATGTACAGTGTCTCTTATCTATATCATATAAACACCGACACAATGGTAAGACTAGGTAACACAGTGTATTGTTAACTGTACTTCGATTGAAAAACAAGGAGAATATAGGTGATGAGAAAGGAGTTCAACTGTAAAAGGAAGCAAAAATTCAAGGAAAATTGTATGGAACGAAGACAAAACATACGTTCTAAAATGCTATAAAAGTTGAAGATAGTTATCAAGAAATAAAGAAAGGGATCCAAGAAAGAAAAGTGGAGCACATGATCATGAGCCACACAAGCAGCAAAAGTGTGTATGGAATTAACTACAATCTGTCTATAAAGCATTAATCAATCTGCCTATTCAGCCCGAAGGTCGGTTGGGATATCATTCCCTTTATAGTCAGCTACAAAGAGCTAAGAGGAGGGAATTAGGCTTACCAGGAAGATAAAGAGTGAGGTAATTTGCCCTTGTTTTCCTCGCAGATACGAAAACAAGTCCATTTAAGCGAACCGCAATGAATATAAAAGTAACACTTTTCAAGCATTCAAGCATTCAGCACATTTCATATCATTAAAGCTATGAAAATAAATTGGACATACTTTTTCCTAAATTTTGTACCAATTAAATATACTATATATAATACATTTTATCACTATTACACAAAGAGTCCTTAATAGTTTTCCACGAATTGTCAACCTTGAAATTTATGAAATGATTACCGGAAGGAAGAACATTAGAAACGTTTTTAAAATTCGCTGTTAAGCAATGGAATAATTTGACTGCAGTAGTCTTTGAGTTCTTCCTTAAAAGTCACAAAATTATTATAAACAGAATGTGTAGAACTAGGATGCCCATGTAACCGTGAAGGACTTCAACGAACTCTGAAGAAAACCTGTATGACAATAAGAAATATAAATTGTAAAAATATTGCTATAAACAGAATGTGTAGAACTAGGGTGCCCATGTAACCGTGAAGGACTTCAACGAACTCTGAAGAAAACCTGTATGACAATAAGAAATATAAATTGTAAAAATATTGCTATCCATAGACTTATTGTAATTATGGTGGAATACAAATAAGGTACTAACGGACTATCATTCCATCTGTAACATATATGTAATAATAATATAAAAACAGCTAAATTGAGGGTCTTCTATTAGAGCAAGTTTTCACGCGAGACGCCCTAGAAATAAGTTATCGCCGCCGTAATTCGCAATACCGAAGTTTACCTAATACCCTTATCACAGAGAGGCGAACGGGCTAGCGTTCTTCGAACCCCGAGGGGCCAAGTCCTTTTGCCCACTTTTATTCCCTTTCCAGGGCCGAAAAGCATCTCTCGGTAAGTTCGACGGTGCCCTCAAAGAGATTTGTCCGTCTGATAACCCGGTGAAGAGTGACAGAGTGGGAGTGAATAGGGAGTGGTGGAGGTTGGAAAAGAGGGCCTTTCAACCAAACTCATAAACAAACGTGGTCGGGCTTCATCACTCTCGGCACACCTGCCGAACTCGGAGTCTTTTTCTCTACGTTCCTATCAAAGTCTGACCATCTGGATAACTAGCAGAGAGCGCCTTTGTCCGCCCTTTGAGGGGAGCATTAACGTGTGTAATGGGAAATTAAACGCAGGAGCGTCCTTTTTTTTGGAACGTTATCTCTTTTCGGCATGTTCAGCGTTGGTTGATGCACGAGTCTTTCGTCTCCAAATGGGGATTTTTCCCGTTTTTAGGCGCTGATTTTTTCATATTTAAGCGACGTGTTTCGTTCAAACTACGTCTAAAAGCTGTTTCCTCATCCTAGTTTACTTTGTTTACTATACATTTTAAATTTGGAGTTCAATAGTTTATCTTAATTCTGTTCTTAGGGTTGGTCGTTAATTACATTTTAAACAAATAAATAAAACCTTCACTTATGTACGCTTCAATAATCATTATGGTGAAACTGGTACCAACTCATTCAGATTATAAAAATAAGTTCCCATATCTTTTCAATGTAGTTCTGAGTCTCTTAGCGTAGGGTTCTGTTTTAATTAGATAAACAAGCAATAACGTCAGCTATATACATCTACGTCTACATTCGTACGTCAGGAAGGATTCGTATCAGGAAGGAATACAAAACGAATGACCGAATTATTCTGCTTATCATCGCAGATAGCAAAATGAGTCGTTTAAACGGTTTTTCTTTGAGACTCTCCCCATTACTGCTTATCGTAGAAGAGTCCAAAGTTAAGGGGAGGTCACATAACACTTTTTACAACTTTTGTAAACGTACTCTGATTGCATTCATTTAATCTTTGCTTCATTTCTTCTAATCTATCTATAAAGGATTTTCAACCTGAATTGGAGAGCATTTTCGTAAACCCTTCTGTTTTATAATATCATTGATGGCAAAACGTACTATCATGCAAAATTCTGTCAGTTTGATAATCTTACCGATTTAAATAATTGAGTAAGTTAACNATTTCTTGAACGATGTACGTAATAGAATGCCAGAACTGTTTTTAAAATGAATACCAAACCAAATACGTATAAATCAAGACTCTTGATACTGAAAATAAACAAGTCAGCCTACTTTTAAAAACAAACCGTTAGGATGAAAATTTCAAATTGTAAAAGAAAAGAATGTATTTCCTATGAATTGATTCTGGGGTAAATTTCTAAAACAGAAACCCTTGATTAATTTTATGAACAAGGAGTAAAACAAGAGAAAGATTAATCAGCTTCAGAGTAAAACAGTTTATGTAGTTCATATTTATTGACTGCAGTCTTTATGAGACAGTAACATATAGTAAACTGGAGCCAAGACTCTAAGCTCCAAAGAGAGAGTGATTTCTACCTGAGACTCCTACTGCTTAAGATTTAAGATATGGGCTTAAAATTAACACAAAAATCTTTTTTTTGCATCTCTAATTTGGCATCAAAAAACCAGCTTACCCATGCAGCATATACGTAGCTATGTATTGGCGACTCCAATTAACACAATTACTTTAACACACTTGCCGAGAAGGCTTCTTACCTGAAGCTTCGAATTGCTTTCAACAATTTGTATTAGCCTCGTCAACAATGGCCCGCTAAAAACACCGACGGTAAAGCAAGTAATAGAATAACAAAAAGAGAATAAAAGGCTGGGATGAAAAGGGTAAACGGGACGAAGAAAGTTGGAAATAAAAGGTTATCAGCACGCGAAGAAATTAAGGGAGTCCCGAAGAAAGGGAAGGCAGAATGTAGACATAGAGAAGAGAGCGGAGAATTGGGGGAAAGAATTTCGGAGAAAAAAACCCTCGCTGGGCGGGCCCTCCATGAATCGAATGCCATCTTCAAATGAGCCATTTTCATTAATTGGCCTTCTGTGAATGGGATGTGAAAGGCTCCCTATACGAGGGTTCTTGGCCCGCGTGGGGTTTTGCCGATGGAAAGAGGAACGACGTGACTTTGTGCGGTACAAAGGGAGTCGGAGAAGAGTGGAGAGGTCTTCTTTTGGACAGAAGAGGGAAGACGAGCGGGGGATTAGGTCGAAGAGGAGGTCTGGAGAGTTCTGGAGTGGTAAAAGATTCCAAATCGGGGAATATGTTTTGCGGACGAGGAGTTGGAGTCAACTGCCAGGGTCCCTTTTACGCCTCTAACCAGTCGAATGGGTCAATTTTGAAGCTTCAGATCACTTGAAGTTTATTCAAGGTCGGTTATCCTTTTTTGATGGAACTATGTTTGCTACCACAAAATAGTTATTTGGCAATAAAATTCCTGACCGCGAGAACAAAACCAATCCCTTCGGCGTAAGTGTAATCTGTAACTTCAAAACGCTTGAAGAATTACTGATACAGCAAACGGCTGATAGATAACAGTACACATTTATTTAACCAAGAGAAATGTATGTTTTTGAAGACATGCTAATTCCATGTGATGATTTTACATAAATGTGTTATCAAATCTTTCTTAATTGTGCAGTTTTTATTTGCGTCGTTTGCGTAATAGTTTGGCGCTAATTTAGAAATTATTTGAGTTCACAATTAAATGATGATCTGCAAATTAACGTTTCTACCTGACTGAGCGTCTTACTGTGGTGGAATTGAATAATAATGATCTAAAATAGGTAAGTATTCAAGAGGCATAAAAATAGATATGTAGTATTTTTTCATTTATAACGCATATTTTCGAACACTGAATTTTCGGTGACTGATATGACGCACCCGAGGTTGATAAGTTCAATGAAATAAACGTGCACTCCATTCTTGCTCGCCTTCGTTTTTCATTTTCATTCCAAATTTAAATCATTTACGTCATAAAAGCTTCGCCTAATTGGCATACAAAGCATCCCTTGCAGCGAAAAGTTTCTTTCTATCTATTGGTTAACTAAATTCACTTGCATTCGCTTGAAAGAGCTACGATTTCATAAGAAGTAATTGACAGATACTTACACCCTCGAACACTCCTTAAAACAGCCAAGTTCAGTGATTTTTCATGTAAGTGATAAAAAGTAATTAACACTTAGTTAAATAACTTTTTGAAAATAATCCGTGTAGAATCTTTGAAACGAGAACGGGAGAAGAGTAAGCAATTTTGCAAAAACACGACTGAGAAAAATAACCCGACATTTGTTTACTTTCCTGGAAATCCCCTCTCTTTGATGTGATCTCTATTAAGGAGATGAAAATTACGTTTTATCTGAGATTTACCCCCGAGACCAATATTAATTTAACTCCAGCTGCCTTTAAAAGTGGGCGATGTTTCATCTTCTTTGAACGGAAATAATATTTATGTGGGTTTTTTCGATAAAATAAATTATAATTGTGGGGGATTGATGTTGAGACGTAATTCAGCCCTGTTTTTGAACGATTCCTATAAATGTTTATAAAGTAGATAAATCACTCGAAACGTGCGAAAATATACCCGAAGAAAGGTGTTTGGTTTTATTCACACACTTGTTACTTTTATATTATTATAAAAATTATTATTATATTTTTATTATTATAATCTACAACAATTATACATCATTATTTTGAGTGATTCGTGAATGCTGAATTAATAATTCTTCACATATGTACATTTTCATGAGGCCTATAATGGATCCTTTTAATTGAAGTTACCTCAATATAGGAAGGGAGCTATTTCCTAACCTGATGTCGCTTTAAAAAGCTTTCAATAACCCTTAAGTTCCCACACATTTTTGCGTTATTGAACTTTCAGCGAGGGTATTTCTTTTTTAATTCAAGAACAAGTATCCCAGGTTATAATGTTTTCTTTTTTGTTAATTTTACATCATGACACGCAGAATAGAAAGGCTCTATCATGCTTCTATAGAGTTGTAGCGCTGATATATTTAGCAACTCAATTAAACAGATTATTTTGGGTAGCACGTACACCTTCGGTAAAAGCGGTCCCGGGTGGAGGTCCGTATACGTGAAATAACCTCTGCTTTCGAAGCACTTTTAAAAATACTACATTTTATACGCTTGCTTCGAGTTTACAAGCTAAACCCATACACTTTTCATCGATTAGGATTTCTAAGGTAAGCATATGATTTGAAAGAATCATTCAGCAGCAAAATTTGACCTTGAAAACTCGCAAATTAGGATTAAGCAATTAAAGTCAAGGAAAGCTCTACTTTTGATACGCATCGTCATCTAATTTACACCTAAGTTTTCCTTAACTTTAAATATACCAATGGAGTACCAGGATCCGTCATCGGCTCCATTTCTATTCAACGTAAACATTTTCGGATTCATACATATTCACATCCCAGCTAAAAACTTGATCCGCGTTCATTGACATTTTGTATGGTTACCTAATTTTAATGGAATATTTCCTGTATGATGTCTTATATTCGAACAGAACCTATCAATTTTCCTAAATTTTGAGGTCATATTTACCAAAAAAATCTTGTATTCTCGCAAAATAATACACTCATCTCACAACATTATCTGAAGGACAAAAACACGAATACTTTTCATTGATGAAAAAATAGGATTGGTCTAAGTTTATCATAAGCTTTCCGAAAGACAAGAGTCTAATACTTTTCCAATTAGCGTAAACCCCGACGGAAACAACCACCAAAAAACATCGCCAGAATTTCAGAAAGAAAAACCCCCATCGCTCCTTCTTCTGAAGACTATTCATCGACGTTCCCTCTATCGTCCACGAGTTTATTTTATGAATGTTCGCGACGGCTCGCGGGGAAATATTCTTTTTTCTTATCAAAAGGGTTCCCATTTTTTCCGAGCGTCTGACCAAAAATTTTTATTCGGGTCTGAAAGCGCTCCGCGAAAAATAAACCCCTTCCCTAACGAATCGTTCCTTCGTCAGTTCAAAACAAAATTCGAAAGCCGGGGGTGGGGGTGGAGGGACTCGATGTTTTAACTAATTAGTGTGGCAGCCATCTCGGGACTTGACAGTGAAGGACTTCTAAAGATCAAAGGGATACTCTTCTCCGAAGCCGTCTAAGGAAAAGGAGAAACATCAAATTCTCCTCTCGGGCCCTTTTCAGAATTTGATAAATGTCGCCCGAGAGCCAAAATGTTGGAATTTTTCCCCCGCCTCCCTGCCATTCTATGAGGACCAAAAATTAGATTCCGCCATTCTGCATAATGAAATGGGGTTAAATTTAGCCCCGGGTGGAATGGAATCTCCCAAAGGTTCCGTTTTTTTATTATTTTCCGCTTAGGTGATTTTTTTTTTGTTTTGGGCCTTCGGCGTAATCTGGAAATGATTAAAATTTTAGGGGGTGTATCTCGGAAAATAAAATTCCGCCATCGACGGAGATCTTGAGTTTGCTTTTTCTGCTCTAAACAAACTGTGAGATGAAGGAGCGATGGACTGTCTCCGTTTGATGGAATCGATGTGCTCAGAGATAACGCAGAAGGAATGTTCACATGACTCTTATCAATGCCGAACAAAAAAAAACGATGACGTCTTAGGATGGAAGATAGGAGATCTATGGTTAATTAACCATCATTCCTGACAGTTTTCTATTCATGTAGCGTATTGATATGACATAATTATTTCATTCAAACCCCGTTCGATTATTATTATCAGTTGTTTCTTTAAAAACCTTGAATTTAACCAAATAAGGTTTCATACTTTTGCTTTTATTGATTGCAATGACATTATCTAAATGAAATAATCCCTTTTGTATAGAATATGACCTATGATTTCTACATCCATTCATAGTGGATTGTTTTGCTTTAGCAACGGAAGTAATACAGAAAATAAAGCTTGTGTAGTACATCTATAGATTCATGATTTATTTGGTTTGTTTCATTGGATTAAAAAAAACGAATTTCTGCGACCATAACTCATTCTCTTTTATTCAATGAGCCGAACATAACTGATGTTTTACCACATCATTCACAGCAGTAGGAATAGATAGATTCTACAGAAGAGAAAAAATTAGAAATTATCAAGATTGGATATTTTTCTGACCAAGACTCCCTCACTAACGAATTTACCTTCTCACATACTTCCTTCCTCATCTCTCCCCTCAAAGAATAACCCTTAACTTCCAACCACCCTTTCCTTACCGTTCCCCGCTCCTCCTCTCTGTGATATGCATATTCTACTTCCTGTACCTGAAGATGCTAATCCGTTAGCCAAACCAGTCAAACGCAGCTAACGTGTGGAAAAGTACAGTCTTTTTTCTTCTGCGATAAAACTTTCCACGAAGTAATGCTTATACATAACAGTTACATTCAGATAAAACCTAGACTAATAAAATCATATTTGAAGGAAAAGAGACTGTACTCTTTCCACAGGATTTTAATACAGACACGATCAGGTTTCGACGAATGATCACCATCATCCGGCGATCATCATCACCTGATGATCGTTGTCGTCGTGTCTATATTAAAAACCTCTGGAAAAGGTATAACTTCTCTTTTCATTCAAACATGGAGTTTTACCACAACACATCGCCAATGTCTGTGAATTTTAAAATCAAATTTATTTAGCTATTTAACCCACAGGCACATAGCGATGTCAAGTGATTATAAGAATCACAGGATAACGAACATTAAAAATTTGAAATATGACCTTGGAATAGATGCTTCGTTAATGGAAAGTTTGTTGCTTATCTGCATACTATGGTTTCTTTAAAATATTATCTAATTTTAGTTACGCAAAAATATTCCGGCGTTGATTCGTTATCGTTATCTCATAGCGATGCAGATATAAAAATCCATCCATGAAGCGAATTAGTTATTGGAAAAGTAAATTTGCTTATCTGCATACTATGGTTTCTTTAAAATATTTGTCTAATTTTGATTTCGTAAAAATATTCCGGTGTTGATTCTTCATTGTTATTTCATAGCGATGCAGATAAACAAATCGATCGATGACTCAAATAAGAAAACGCTAAATGAGATATGGTTAAAGCCACAAAAAGAAGGAAATAAAATCGAAGCAGAAAGAGGAAACTGAGACGGGCTGGATTCAGAGAGAGGAATCGATAGAGAGTTAGAACGTGATATTGAGATATATGGAGCGTTTTGGGTCCATACGCGGCTGATACATAGTTAACACCCCCTCTAAAGTCTCTCCGGAACCTATTTCGTGAAAATTGCATCAGAAGGCGCTGCTTATGCACCGCTTTCCGTCTGGTGCCCTTGTCATCATGTATGGAGTGCCACGCGTCGCCAGATACGGAGCATTTACAGGATTTGGGTCATAAATACAAAAACGGAACGAGGAGAGGGGTACATATGAGGACCTTCCGCCTAGGCACTTGTAATCAACTGGCGCATGTGCCTTTATATCGGGGATTTCAATTGGTTGGAGCGCTCTCTGGGGGTGGGCATTCGTAAACCCGCTTAAGTGCTTCGAAATTCGCGAGAAATGATCTTCGTAATTGTTGTTCAGGCGACTTTTACTGTTCCGGATCTGGTATTCTATCAGAAGTTCTCGTTTCATAACTTGCTCGAGCCCTAAGAGCGCAAAATTTGCGTCAAAGGGTATTTGGGAACTTGAGTATGAAGCCCGTTATTTCGAGAGCTAAACGTTACGGAAGGTGAAAAATTCATAAAGGCGATTCCTTGTAATAATTAACTGTAAAGTTTTAATAACATTTCCTAGATATTTGACTCCGGAAATGTATCATTCCTTACGCAGAATTTTTTTATCAAAATACAAAACATACAAAAGGAAATAATCATATCACCATTCTACCATGTTTGGCTCTCATCAATCTTTGAATTTTTATTCTATTAATAGTATAGAAAGCCGTATAGGTATAAGATAGAGGCAGAATATTCAAATAAGAGTTAAAATTAAGATTTTTATTCAAAGGGTGAGGCTACTGTGATAGTTACGTTTGAAATTATTTTATGTGTTTAGATAACAAACCAAGAAAGATAAATTATGGACTGTCATTCCAGATCTCTCTTTGGATATGCAGAGGGATTAAAGTGATCACCGTTGCCATTTCGCTAATAAATGCTTCAAAATCAGTCTATGAAAAATACTAAATAACGATTAGAAAATGCATAGCTATAAAACTGAGACTCAAGAATAAGATGCCTATGTTAAAAAACCCATCGGGCTACGATTCTCTGGTCAATCTATGCAGGAATATATTTTTATCGCCATCGGAACCTAATATCGCTGCATATACATATATAAGCGTGGAAAAACATTCAAAATTTAGAATTCTTAATTCTGGAACCATTACAAATTCATTCACGGAAGAACAGCAGTAAATCATGTTGAGCGACTGCCTTCCCCTGAGTTTCATCCCTAAAAATCGCATTTAGTTTTCAAACAGAAAAATCTGCAATGGATTTTATTTACTCCGGGTTAAGTAGTTGAATCTGTCATCCAAGAAGAATTTATCAAAGTATAGAATTATTTTCAACACTCAGTTTAAGTTTGCTTCCCCTCATTACTGAGCTTTATTTCCACGGATATTCAACCTAGCACTAAACAAGTTAGTGAAGTTTTTCTACTCACCGGTATGAAGGGTTCCGCCGCCCAGCAGCAGATCTATCCCTCCCTCACCAAGCAGTCCCTCAGCGTCTCTGTAGCTTATACTGAGGGTCGTGGTGGTCCCCTTCTGGTTACCACCAGATCCCTGAGAGGTCGTCTCAGACCCGGTAACTTCCCTTCCTTCACCTCTGGCACCCTCATCGTCCGCCACCAGCACCTCAACCCTCCGGTGTTGTAGGTGCGCTAATACGGAGGCCAAACCGGCACTGCCGGACACCACTATACCCCCTCCACCCTCGTCTTCCACTGCCGACACCACTCCACTAGCCTCCTCTCCGGAAGACCCGCTTTCGGTCCCCGTTGCGCTCTCCTCTGATCCTTTGGGGGCCGCCTCCGGGGATATCGCCCCCGGCGTGGTGTCGTCTCCGGCTTCCGTACCCTCGGCTCCGCCTCCGCTGTACATGAACACGGAGGAAGACGGAGAAGCGTATGAGGTTTGGAGTGGAAGGCGGACGCCGGGCACTTCGTGTATACCCTGCAAAGAAAGAAGAAATATTACGTTAATAAAAATTTTAGGACGAAAACAAACACCAATACAGCCGACAATCGACCTTTCATTTACTGTTTTATCACATCATTCACAGCAGTAGGAATAGATAGATTCTACAGAAGAGAAAAAATTAGAAATTATCAAGATTGGATATTTTTCTGACCAAGACTCCCTCACTAACGAATTTACCTTCTCACATACTTCCTTCCTCATCTCTCCCCTCAATGAATAACTCTNTTATGTGTGACGCGTCTTCATTGCTATCCGGAAAACGACCAAATGAGACAATTTCTGCAACCATATCATCATGATTGCAACATTTATTCATCCATATTTTAGAGCAGGACGGAGCATTTTGTAACCTGAATTTACTTTTATAACGGTCTTGTTTGCGTCCGCAATGTTACGAAACAATCTGAGCTCAAATTACATCTAATTTGTCGCTTCTTATTGAATGCTATAAAAGATTTATTTCTAAGGGTGTTTTGCTTACTTTATAAAGAAGTCTTATTCTGATAATACTTTATCTCAGCGAAAGCAGCAATGTTGAACTACTTTACTCCCCATCTTGCCTTGAAAGCCTCATTTCCTCTCATATTCGATCTCCAATTTTGAAAACAGATCTAAATAATTATAGGGTGACGATTTTAAAATTAAGGATTGCTACAACGAATGGAATTTACTTAAAGCTATTTCTGGAGCTTTTCTTCCAGTATTTAAAGGTTCTGGTAATTGGTAATTTGAAGTAACCTCTCAGCAGCCGATGAGAATTTGTGACAGATAATGTTCCAATATAGATGATAAACGAAATCAACACGATGAAGAAGGAGTGATGAGTCATACTAAGAAAGTACTTAACGACTAATTTATTAAAAAAAAAGCATGTGATGAGGAAAGATATGGAAAAAAATATACATTCAAAGACGCAAAACAAAAGAACGGTAGAATGAATACAACTGTTAAACACATGGTGAAAATATCTAGTTATTATGGAAACTTTGATAGTTCGGCACTGAGATAAGCATAGAAAATGCAATCTCGAAGTCTGTACCATCCATTAAGTGCAGCTTATGTGAAATAAATAAAAATCGTCTGCCCTTCAAATAACGAGTATTTTGAAGCATTCTCAAGGGCACATATGGCGGCTTGTTAGGAAAATGGAAATTCATACGGGCTACGATGCATTAGCTTTTGCTGCCTGCATGAAGTTTTTCCGGGTTGTTCTGCAGCAGATGCCACTAGGTTGTAACGATTTTTACCAAACTTTCCGCTGGCTCGAGTGATATCCGCTCCTAAATAACACGGAAAAAAATCGCAACAGAGCAGTGGAAGCATTCAAACCATATTGAACTATTAAATCTGATACAACTCCATTAAAAATTTCACCGTTTCTAAAATATTTTAAAGTTGAATTCGGTCAGCTTCGGTAGCATAGTCGAAATTTGCATCTCTTTGTGTCAAACAACTACGGATCTCATATGGAGCTCACGTTCTCCCAAAATATTTCAGGAACCAAATAAAAGGTCTCCGGAGTCCTTCTTTCCCGGAAAACTAGCTACACCTGCGATCGATATAAAAATCGAACCTTTCATCTCCCGCAACACAGTACCCTCTTTTTCAAAGCCATAGAAAAATACTCGGCAGCCTTTACGCCATCCCATTTTCCTCCTCCTTGACACACTTCTTCCGCACACATTCATACGAAAATCCCTTTTCCGCGATGGAATCTCCATCCGTTGCATGCGGGAGGACAGCACTCGAAAAAACGGTTCCGATGGAGATTTTTCCACTTTTTGTTCCTTGTTTCGACCCGTTCTCGCCTGAAGTGGGACTCATTTCAAAGCGAATTGAATCTATTTATCTCTGATATCCACCTCTCTCTTCTCTCTGCTCCATTCCTCTGAAACCTATTCCCTTTCATCTGGACTCTTTTATTTTTCCCGCTGCACGGATGATTTGAAGAACCGCTTGAGAAGTAAAGGGAGGACGTCGCTCAAGAGGGACGAAACTATCGAGTAACGCATAATTGACGGGACAAAAGGAAGGATATTTCTGATGGCTGGGTGTATAATTTTCCGCGAATGCTGTGATCGCATTACTATTATCTGAGGAATCCTTTGTGAGAAACCAATTAAGATCGTTGAACGCTGCTGCTCAATCACTTTATTGATGTTATTTATCCATATGCTGATGAGTAGAATTTTCTCGAAGAATACGAGAGTTTGTGCAGAAATGATAATGTGAATGTGCCTCAATTGTTCAATCGAGAACGAGGAATTGGAAACTGAAGCAAGACATCAAACGTGGTAATAATTTTGTATTCTAATCGTATTTGATTTCCCTTTTGCTGATTAGTTTCCATAAGTACTGACGCATTGCTTACCGCAGAGACTAATTAATGTTGGTAAAGACAATTACATTAATTTCTAACCAGAGAAAACGTTAAAAAGGCATTTATAGAACGCATACTAATCGATTAAAGTTTTGTAGTTTCGTGGAATTCATTAAACGTCGAATGAACGATTTTAATTAACAATGCCCCATCGCCAGACTGAAACTAAGTGCTTGAAGATAACGCTGAAGATTTATAAAGAAAGGTATGATATCGTTAAATTATTTAATTAGCCAATAACTAATTTAATACTTTTTCTAGCTGTACCATTAAGGAAAGTCATCGCTAAATGAAAAAGTTGTTAACAAGCTCAACTAGCATGTAATTAGATAAGTAGAAGATAATTAGACAAGTAAATGTATGAAAAATAATAATTAATATGGAAAACATTGTGAGTGTAATTGTCCATCATGTATCGATGATTAACGGATTTTTTGCATTACTTTAAAGAAGGTTACAGAACACTAGGAGTGGGTAAAACTCAAAGAGTGTATATATGGAGTGGGTATTACGTTTTAGGACATAAATCCCAATAACTGAGAACCCGTAAACTACGAGTACTACAGCTATGTGCCAAGCCCACGCTTTAGCAATGATTGCAGTCGATATTGAATCGACATATTGGTATTGGTCAGGCACCCTGATGGTTTTTCAAAACCACTCTTCCTGGTAATTCCGGAAAAAATACCGAAACGCTAGATTATTTGCGGAATGGGAAAAATAAACAATAACGACGTTAGTGTAGATGAGCTTTCGATACAAAACAAATGCCCCGAAGGGGCCAAAATGAACTACAGAAATGGTGGGCGATTGGTTTCGGAGTTAGGACGGGAGTGGGGAGTGAGAGGAAGGGTAGAAAACCGATTGGGAAATGAAATTCTTGTTTGACATTTCGAGGGATGAAACAAAAACGCCGCCCTAAGTGTACAAGTGGAGAGATCGATACTCTACGGGAGCCTTTACCGTTATCCTTGATACATAGAGGCCATCTACTCTAAAATTACAAACATTTCGACTGCGAACTGTGACATTCCTGGTTTTGAAAAAAATCCCAGAGTACCAATCGCGAAAGCTATTTTTACGTGTTTCCGCTCCTACTGTTGTAACTTGATGAATGTATTTTTTCATTTGTATTTAATACAGGATTGAAGAAATCTATCCTTCAATGTTTTTCGCTTTCTAATGTCCGTGGTAAAATTGAACCCGCTGAGGTGGTACTGAATAGTGGTATTAATGCTTGTAACTAATTATTGAATGGAATGAAATGAGTTATTCATTGGATTAATTATGCGATCGTCAGGAAAATAAATTTAGTTACTCCTTTCGCCAAGAGATTTCTCCCCGTAATTTATGCATGAGCGTCAGTTAGAGATACATAACATAGTGTAAGCTCTGAAATGAATTTCTAGGTTAACCATGACAGTTGCCTTTTGTTGATCTTTGTGAACGAATAGAAATAGCTACATTACGATGCATTAGAGTTTCTGCTGTACAAATGAATTTTCCCGCGAAGCAAGGCTAATAAAAGGGATTGGAACTACTCATTTGCATGTACAAATTATTTCCCTTGCGATGGCAGAAGAGTTATGTTCTAGAGGCGTAGTTTTTCATCATCGCACCCATTAATGTTTAAAGAGGATTCGTTGTAAATGAAATCTTTCATAAGCAATTTCCTAAATGATAATACGTGAGATGTTTAATTCTCCATTTCTAGATCCTACATTTAATAAATTTAAAAAAATTAACTATACTTAATTAACAGAGGAAGCAATTTAGTTCATTTCAGATGTACATTTCCGCTATTTCCTTAATTAACATTTTTTGGAGCTAAATAAATCATGGATTTGCAATAATTTAAGTTACAAGCGATGCAATTATTAAAAAAGAAATCATTCTATGTTTTATTATTTTTCTCTGTCATTGTGTGATATTGAAGCCTACCTTACGAAGAAGATTTGTTAAAATTTACCAATGAAATTAAATTTCAGAATAATTACTCAAATAGAAAAAGCACGATCAATTTTATATCAGTCATAAATAAGAGTAAATATCGGGGTAAGCAACACATTTGATATATTTCTATCGGACAATTTCACCTGATCTATTAAAGTTAAATATCAAAGAGATATAAATTTTCATATATCTTTGCGGATGTTTTCTTTTGTGAGAATTTCAAATGGGCTCTCTCAATTTGAGTGACGATTTATCGAAATTTTTCGCAATTGCGGCGAATTTCCGTGTCTATTTTGAAACCAATGTTGATTCTCTTGCATCATTGAACATAGCTATCTCCTCAATCCTACCGTAGAATTCACTTTCATTCGAAATTACCCGCCACGAACGTAACCTTCTCGCACTTTGTCCTCATGTGCATGAACCTCTGTTTCAATCCCTTTTCCCTCGAAGGTGCTTTCAATATTGGCCCGCGTTCCGCTACAATTGTCTCCACAATGCCTCTACACCTTCCCCATGGCTCTGTAACCTCCGCCTCTTATCTCCCATTCCAATCTCATCCCATCCCTTTTCTTGATTGGTCCAGACAAGTAAATAGGCCGCGACGGTGGCAATCCTATTTTAATTACGAAGAGTTGGTCGGGCTCCAACTCGCCAATGTGTGGAGGACCAACAAACAAGAATACGGGCGGAGTGGGAGGATGGAGATGAAGGTGGAAGAAAGAGGTTGAAAGATGCGTGGAGTGGATTAGAAAAGAGAGAGAGAATAAAATTAACCTAATCACGACCCTTTTCCACGGAGCGCTATCCCTGGCTTATCAATGCCGTCCATCCCCTTTGACTTGTCCATCTTAATTGTGAGGTTTGGAACAAAGGGATTGGTTCGAAAAGAGCGAATAGATATAAAGAAAGGAAAGAAGAGGAAGATTGAGAGAGAAGAATGGGGCTTACGTGGGTTCTGAGTAGTGAGTTACTTCTTTGGCTCTCAAATAGATGGTTCAGATAGGAATCGAACAAAAGTAGTAGGGAATTGAGGGGAACTCAGCATCTGAGGAAGTAGATATACTTAAATGAGGCGAATAAAGAGAAAGGAATGTGAAAGGAAGGTGAAAAGAAGTGGATAAAAACAAGATAGAGGAATTAAATCAAGGGAAAAAAGAACAAAAAAAAATAAGCTGTACATGATCAAACTTTCAAAATCTTCCCTACACCGCATCTTTAATTACATGAATATAACATGATAGAATTAAATGGGTCAATTAATTAAACTATTAATTGAACCAAATAATTTACAGCGTGATGAATTTGTGATAAGAATGGACAAGATGGAAAAACAAAACTTTCAAGTATAACGTAAGAGCGTCTTCTAGGTAACATTTTACGTCTATAAAGAAACTCCCCTCCATGAGAAAGAATTTAAATGCATGGTAAAAATATCGATGACTTTTAAAGCTTAGTATAGTGATATTTGAATTGGTAAAGAGGGATGTATTGTAAGACGTATTTACCAATTCTAAGAGAAAAAAGCAGCGTGCAAAACTAACATAGTTTTAGGAAATCAAATACTCGTATTATATGAAAATTTCTATTGCAAATGCTCACAGAAATATATGGTTTTTGCGGTATTCAACCAGCCATAAAAAGCCAAGAATATATTAATAAGTCACACATTTTGAAGAATTATTGCATAATTATAAATTACCTGACTAAATTTCGCGATAGATTGAAAAATGTGAAAGAAGATATATATTTTTCGTTGAGAGAAATTCAAAAATCATCGAGAGGAAATTAAAGCATTACATTAATAAATTTAATTTTTTTAAAAACCACTGTCGTGATATATCGCAAAATATATTTGTTTTACTGTATTCCTCCTCTCAATTTACTGTTTGCTGTGCTAGGTAGTAGATGAAGAAAGAGAAATTACATGTAACAGAATGAAAAACTAATCTTACAAAGAGTTTGAAGGACAGTATTAATTTATGAAAACTTTGCATAGGTTTACTTCTATTCTATGCCAAAATCAAATGATTAAATAACTACATTTCCTCGAAGTTTGTCCATCGTTTCATTAATATGCCATATTGCCCTTGCTTCGAGAACAAATTCTATACGCTTTCAACTGCTCTGCTAATACATCTCTGAGATATTCTGTCATACCAAGTTTAAAAATATCTCAGATAAATAAAACTAAAAAACTTCTACGCAAAGATGGAATAACGAACAATTAATCTCTAAAATGTACTGGTGTAGATCTACAATCAATCGCTCTCTCGTTAACGATCGACCTCTAATGTATGGAATAATTCCGAGAGACATTCCCATCTCATCGAATAAAGGTGTAAAAGAAGGAATGGAATCAACTCACGCTCGTTCGGTAAATTTCCACGAGCAATTACGCCCTACAAACAAGGAATTTCTATAGGGAGTCGGAAAAGGGAAGAGTGCTGCTCCGTTCTATTTCAAAGCAACTCCAATTCCTGCACTCGATGGAATTGACCGAGAACACTTCGCAAAGTTTTTCCTCCACAATAGGGTCTGAGCGCTAACGAAAAACTAATCGTCTTTGTTACAAGGGCGACAGTAAAATTGCGTTCGAATCAAAGTTGTGCTCCATTCTGCGAAGCCGAAGTATGCAAAAAAAGGGATCACAGAATCTCTTATAAAAAAAGCGAATTGTAGCTGGTAAATTTGCAGACAAATCGCGGTCAAAACCTGATCAATTATTTCGACGTAAATTTAATCTAATAGATCTACTGTTTGAAAGCTTGTTTACTAGTGAGCATCAGATCAAGTGAAATGAATAAGCAGGAACGAAAACAGCTGACAAGGCTTAGCTATCGGGAAGTTTCAGGATTTCATTTTTCGTGACGGAACCAACGCTTTCATCCAGAATGTTTTAGTTGGGTGAAGATTCCTTCGGAGCTGGATAAAGTAGAAAATAGTGCGTGCTTTCTGTAATTACCCTTGAACGTATAATTACTGTCCTTTAGTCGCACTTTATGTATTACGCCTGCTGTATTTATATTTTCCGTTTTAAGATCTGCTACTTCATGGTGTAACGATCCTTTTTACAGTTAAGAGAGAAAATAGCTGCTTGTAAATTAAGCCCCAAAATAAACATATTTGGATTACACTGCTCCAATTTAAAATCGCTTCCAATATTAAGACTTTGAAATCTAAACTTTGCAATGATGAGAATACATTTTGGAGACGTTAGTAAGGAAAAAAACAATGTGTCGTTATGGAGTTCCACACAGTGACAGCTTCGTCAATTGATTAAAGTTTTGGAGACTTGTATTTAGAATCGAGCAACCAACATGATAGATACTTCAATTGTGAGGAAACTACTGATAGATTGCATTTATCCTATGGAAACAAATGAGAAATTTAATTTAATGTTTAATGAGTTATGAATGAAATTTTGTTATCTCAACGAGTTTCCTTATAGTAATTGATTGGTAATTGAGATGTTTAAGTCAGATAATTTATTTTTAATTACTCCTTTACTTCATGTGGAATGAGATTCTAGGTCTGTTAACCTCTCACTTCCCATAAACTTACAGTGTTCTGGCATAACATAGATGGAACGCCATCTAAAAATAATTCCGAAATGTACTTCCAAAAAGTTATTTAAACACGAACGGCTTCGACTAAGACAGTCATCCTCACCTGAGGTCTACGGAACCGGTCGCGTTTAATTTAATTTGTAGAAAATACGAAGAACGTTTCCGAATTAAAATCTTCTCTTACTTCCTCTTAAGAGAGTTTTATCACTTTCTCAGTACATACTTACTCATTAAGTATTTACATCTCTAAGCCTAAGTATCTATCTCTAAGGGGAAAATAATTTCACTTTCCACAGGTAGAGTGAGAGTATTTACTTTGATATTCGTGTCTATAGTAAAGGACACTTGTTAATAGGTAGATGTTTAAAACGCTCCCAAAGCCGTTTTGGACAGTAGTTCGTACCTGCCCGCTGTGACCAGTTCTGGAATCAACGGGACACCATGGATTAACTGGCCTTCTGAGAATTTAAGTTCAGTACCTAGAAAGTCGAACAATCCTGAATGCTCCGTTGTCTCCAGAAGTGGCCACAGCGGGCAGTTACGATCGACAAAAACTGCTTTAGGAGAGTTTTAAATCTATAACTCATCAATATCCGTTTTCCATTTATTTTCTTATATCACAAGTTAATAGTGTTGATATAGCACCGAATAGTACTAGAAGTATGATCCAGAGACATCATGTAATAATCGCCAGCTATGTTCAGGTATGTGTCATACTAATTCCATTACATTCAACTCCACCTCTTCCTCCGCTCCCACTGGAATGTGCTCAACTTAGCTCAGCATTACGCACTCCCGCAAGATAAAAAGAGCGCGCTCTTCTTCCTCCGCCTTCAAACAATGGGCGACAAATAGATGACGAAAGAGAACAAGTGTCCCGAGTGAGGGAAAAAGAACCAGAGGGAAAAATGGGGCAAAATGAAACGGCAGCTAGACGCGATTGGTATAAAAGCTGCCACCCGTTGAGGAGCAAATAGGAGCCCCAACTGCGGCGGTTTGTGGGAGGCAAATATAAAAGACACGACACGGAGAAATGGCCGGTCGAGTTGGCGATGACTAAAAGATTCTTCCTTTTTTTATACTGGTCCAAGGAAATGTTGAAAATAAACCCGAGGTTGGGGTAATGGTAGATAGACTTATTCTTCCCTCACTTAGGGCCTGTTTAAAAGTACCTAATTCTATGCATGCGCCCACGATTCAATCAGAGTCTCGATTTCACATTAGTGTATGATTTTTAAATACAATCTAGCATATACCGCAAATCCCATGCGTTTAATACAATTCAGTTGCTTTTATATCTCAATGACGTGATACTGATCTGAACTCATGAAGATTGTTTCAAGGTTTTCTGAAGAACAGAACTCATAAATATTACTGGTAATTGATATCCTCATAAAAAAAGTCCTACAGCAACATCCCTTTGAAAGATAGGGCTTTGCCCGATACGACGGGTATCCTTACTAATCATGATATAACTTCAGAAACAAAACATCTTATTTTAATGGTTATTCCGGATCTCTTCGTAGAAATAGTGCCTGGTAATTGACACTTGGAAGTCACAAAATAATAGGTTTTCTGAATTTTTATTTACATATTTGAACTAATGTTACATATTTGTAACACTACGCTACACTTACACTATTGTTCACTGAGTTGCCAAATCACCTTAAAGCACTATAGAACATAACAAAAGCAAACACGTAATAATATTTTACATGATACCTCCTTAATAGGTCGCTTGGCCTTTATTTTGCAAAATATACGTCATGTGTCTCTACCCTAAAATCAACTTCTGCCAATACTGGTGAAAAAGACATCTCTGTAGTTGTTTTTTTTTAACTGTTTGGGTATGCTGTATGCATCACAGCATAAAAATCTTAACTTTAAGATTCATGTCCAATAACCATTGAGTTCTGAAAATGAATTTAATACTGCTAGAATCCTCTAAATGATTTACTACCATAAAGCCCATCTCATTGTTATTTTGTGAATGCTGGAAAAAAGGAAATGAATTCGATACAAGACGATATTGCAAATACAATCTCAAGAACGGAAATAGATTACAACTGAGGTCAGCCTGGGCTTAAAAATCAATACCGCACTCGAGGATGCACTCTCTGTATGCAGACGAATGCAACTGAATGCATTTTAAGATTCAGTCTGAGATATGCCTCGTATAAGTGCATGGAATCCGATGTAAATCCTTTCCCGTTATTTTTGCATCTCACTCTTTTGAGATTAAGTTTGTTTCTCTAACGCAATCGAACTTCCAATTAACGTAATGGTTTCATATAAAAGTCGTGTCCTTTTGCTAATGTCAAATGCAGAAGGCACGCCTAAAATGGAACCTATGTAGCAAAAATAAAAGCATGAAACAGGCATCAGCAATAAAACTTGAACTGAAATACCATCATTCTTTTTTTATTAAACTCATTATAAATTTTGGTTAAGTAATTAACACATCTGCTCATAGCCAATAAAAGTACTTAAATAAAAATCCATAATTATTAAAGAAAATTTGATTATCTAGACTCTTCAAGGAAGGCTTGTCATTATTTAGAGAACCGAACTTTGGCCAATTCGAGATGTATTGGGACTTTGATGGAAGTATTCCGAATGATTAAGTAATAAATCACGAGAGAAATAATTATTAAAATATCTCCAAGCCTTATATTCTGTAGGTTATGGAGCTGTTTTGTGACAATTAAAATAATTTACCTAGTTCACAACAAAAAATTAGGGTTAACGTAGAAGTTATAGAGAAAGCATTCGGTAAATTTATTAAAAAAATAATCCTAGCTATATTTCAGATAGGGTAAAAGAAAACAGTGATCTAGGAAACGTGAGAATGTCCGATAATACTCGTAAGATATTTGTTTAGAAAATTCCCAGATTTCCTCTATAGGGAGTAAAGATTGGATAACTAAAGACATTTGCATGTAATATGTTGAGACATGCGTCGAATTTAATAATAAATATATTATTTAAATA
>KZ308315.1:320570-360608 GCA_000376725.2 Ladona fulva
ATATGCGTCGAATGTAATAATAAATATATTATTTAAATAGAAATATGTTGTATAAAGGTAGGTTTGTGAATACAAATGTTTCTAGTCGTTTTAAATATTTTACATTTGGAGTCCAAGTAGGAAGACAATGGAGACAATTCTGTGCATTACATGCGAGTTTCAACTCACACACTTCCGCTTTGAAACTAAATCTCTTCTTTCGAAATGGGATATTTAGCCATATAGAAAACGCCATTTATTCACCAGTCCCAATTTCGATTCCGATCAATACATTTCCGGAGAGCTGAACAAAAAGCACAAAAGCAGCGAGGAGACACCTCCGTGGCGACCTTTAATTAGAATACACTTCGATGGTTCTTAAAATAAATATTCCATTCCCCTTCCGTGTCGCAATTCATCAATCTCTACTCCTTTGTGAGGCCCATCAACACCCGTCAGATCGAATATAAAAGGCCGGCTTTGATGGGAGGGGAGAGAGAAGGACCGACGGGTAAAAAAGAGCCAACGTCACGAAAAGCGAAACAATCGGAACAGACAAAAGGAAATGGCGTCCTGGAAATCAATCAAAAATAAAAGATCTCCAAAACGGGGACAAAAGAACATCGAGTAGCATCACGCAACGTCCGCGTCCGATGGACCCTTTCTCCATCTCGCCCTCTCTCCATCTCTATCCAAACCTCAACAATCATCGATTTGTTGACATAAAGCCCCCCCCACTTCGCCCTCCCTTCCCATCACATTCATTGGATATTGGTCCCCAATTTTTGCCGCACTGCTAATAATCGATACGGACCCTTATCCGAGCCCCAGAGATACAGAAACGGATCCCGATCGTAATTTTTTCCGATGGGAACTCGCGCCGCGCCCGCCGAAAGGTGGCTCGGGGAATTATATACATATATAGGTGTAGAAACGTATTCTGCATAGGGTGCGCGGGTGTGACAAGAGTGGGAAAAAATCATCGTAGGTAGGACGATGTAATGGACGGATTGGGCATCTTTTTTTTAAGTTTGGCGTCGGGAATGTACGTGAGGGTTTGGAAGGAGCGTTAGAGGGTTGGAATTGGAATGAAATCCGTCACCGGCAGCGACCGCAGGAAGGACAGTGTGACCACCGCAGTCCATGTTCGCCGGTCTCCACCCACGAAGTCCACTTATCAGCCCCTGACACGGCTCCATCAATCTCTTGTTTGGTCGCCCCTATACCTTTCTTCCACGCCTACGACCGACTCTCAGCACGCACGTCGCCTGCCGACAAACACGCTCGGGACACGCTTGAAATTGCTCTCGCGATGTAATTTTTCCCATCTCGTCGGGTGGAGGAGCTCTTCTTCCCCTTTGTCCGGAGATTTATTTTTACGTTCCCACTGTTCCTGAGTAGCATTCTGATCGAAGTTAAGGACCAGCGGTGACCTGAAATTACTTTTTTTATTGCATAGTTATATGCCCGTTTATTCTGGTGCGATTCCACCCCCGAGAGCCTGTCTCCTGAAGTTTGAACTGAACCATCACAATTTGTACCATAGTTCCGTTTCAGACGAACTTAACAAAACAGATCATCGATTAAATTATTGAGTAGATTAATGCTTTTGAGATTATTTCAGATTTGGGTTGATCTTTTCTTCTCCAAATATCTACAGAGATTTCCGAACGTTTTAATTAAAACTTTTTATACAACAGACCTTTCACTCATTGCGTAATATCCAATAGATATACATTCGAGAAATACAGAGTATTTACAAAGTCATCAACCGATTTTGATACGCTGTACTTTAATGAAATAATAAAGTACAAACATTAGGACGACCGTTAGAACTGGTCGTCCTAATAAATGTTGTGGAAAATACAAAGTTTTCTGGCTAATTCATGACGATTTTAGGTGTGACATGGTGGAACTCATTCATAATCAAAGAGAAAGAAAAAATCACTTTGTAGAGTCCACAAAATAAATCATATAATATGAGGTGGCCGATGTTGAAGTGCCAAACGTCGCACAGTTGTAACAGACTTACACTCATGGAACTGCAGAACGCAAAACACTTTCTGTTTTGGGGTCGACATCTTGAATGACACAGACTGGACTGTACTCTCACGCGCATTACAGAGGCCTTTACAGGCAACACAACAAAACTTGAGAACTTCCTTCTTCAAGTAGTAGGTGGTTGAATCAATCGCCTTAAAGCGTTTTCGCACTACGATTTTTTTTAAATCGGATAAAGACTTTGCAAACACCCTGCATTTCTTGGGTAAAATAACTCTTAGTTGAAAATCTATGGGCGAAGAGTCTTGGGCGCAATATTTCTTGGTGAGTAGTCTCTCTGATGAACTGTTCTGGAGCAAACCGTCTCTTGAATTAACGCCTTTAAGGAAAAGCCCAGAAACTACTATAGATAAACCACTTTAGAAACTTGGAAACGATATTCCTGTGAAGGACACAACGAACCTTTAAAAACTGTTATATTTAAAGGTTTGACTTCTATTAACTGAGGATATTATCTTTCGCCGTCTTAAATCCCGTGGCTTAAAAATATAATTTTTAAACCTTGGAAGGATCTACATTATCACCTTTCCGACGTGAAATGAAGAAATAAATAAAATTCATGAAATATTGCTCACCTAAAAAGAATGTTCGTTGGATGTTATCTTTACATTGGATAATGGATTTGTCAGTTTTGCGTAAAAAAAGTTTCATTCAGTAAACTATTGAATTAATACATTCTCAAATTTCAATTATTTCAAATCTTTTTTAATGAATAGTTTACTAAGAACGTGACAGGCATAACAACACTCATTAAAGTATGTAAATAGTTATCTGTGTGCTACACTGTAACATTGAATTATAGAATTAACCTAGGAATTTTAATTTAAATCTATATTTTACGTATGAGAAAATTAACCGAGAAGGTGAAATTGCGTGGAATAAACTCCTTTCAAATTATTCCTCTAACTTTCTCATAATTCTTTTCGGAATACTCTCGCATGATTGAATCAAACGGAAGCCGAACAGAATACACCTGAATGCATTTAACTCATATATAAAGTCTAATTCATGCATGGGCACTCGATTAATCTAGCTCTCGAGAAGTGTACTTCTAATCAAAACAGGTCGCAAAACACAATGATTCATAGTGGTGGAGAGAAAGAGATGGATGAGAGAGCTGAGAACGTGTATGGGACAGAAGACACGTACGACAAGGAAAAGGAGGATGACGGGAAATAAATGGGAATGACTGCGGAGATGGAGAAATAAATGGAAGGAGGAGCTGAGAGCGATTGGAACGGTGGATGGTATGTGGACGCCGGATATGACATAGACGAAATGCCGGTCACTGAGCGATGTTTGAAGGTAAACTACCAAGAAGAAAGGAGGTAAAGGACGACAGAATGATGAATAAATGGATGAAGAATGAGAATTAATTGAGAGAAAGCATTCCTTTACTCTCTTCCACTTCGTAGAATGGAATGACGAATGAAAAAGAACGCATATTAATAAAAACAATCAGTAATAGGGTTTCTGCTTTAGCGAACGCAAGGATGATTTAATGTATTCCTCGAAAAACGACAGGGCTATAATGAACTAAAATGCGCATGCAAAGAAAACATGTTTATTTACATTTCCATTAATTATAACACAGTTATTACTCACGAAGTAAATAACTAGAAAACGATTATTCATCAACTAAACATTCTTTGATAATCCTAAATACTACTTTCAAATTAAACAGAAATGTCCTTCCATTAGAAATAATTTAAATGCATGGTAATGTTATTGATGAATTTTAAATACGTCATAGCATGGTGATATTTGAATTGATAAAGAGATATCCTGCGATTCCTTTTGTAAGAAAATAAATACGCTCAAAAGTGCTCCAGGAATTTACATCTAGTTATAAACCAATTGAATTCCATATTCTCCCAGAGGAATTTGGAGTACGACTGGATTATTGACAATTGCTAAATAATACTGTATATTAAACCCAACTCCTGGGTGAGGATGATGACAGGAGTGACAGACATAATAGATAAAGTAAGATCACCGACATGGATGTGGGCGGGCCATGTTGCGAGAAACGACAACCGATTGACATCAGCAGTTTTCAACTGGACACCAAGAGATGTGAAGAGACCAAGAAGAAGACCAAAGGACCAATGGAACAGAGAAAGCATCAAGTAACTAGGGGTAACATGGCAACGAGAAGCTTAGAATAAATTAATTGGAAGGCGCTTGCGAAGGCTTAGATCCGACGTCGGATTGAAAATGGCTGGTAATGATTAAAAATACGTATATAAATATCATGAGGCAATACCATCTTAGTTGAAAATACGTTAATGGGTGTAATTGTAGTAATCTTTTTCGCCCCATTATTATGCCCGCTTATCAGTCTTAAAGAAAATTAATTAATTAATTAATTGAAATACTCTTATATATAATAAAATAAATTACATAGGAAAGTTGCCAATTTCATTTTATATGAAAAACCGATTACACGTAGGTAAAATCAAGTGAAAAGGGTCAAGCCATCATATTACTTATTCATTATTTCTTCATAACCTACTTCACAGCTTGTGAGCCTGAATTTCTCATGAAAACTCTGTTAAGCCGTAAGATAAATAATCGCGATTTTGCTCCTGCTTGTCGGTCATATACACGTATACTGCTAAATTTACAAAAAGGAGAAATCAAAAATATTACTCAATCACGAAATATCTTTATTTGTAAATGTAAATTTCAACTACAGTTTACGTGCATATGGTATAGAGTGACATACAGTAGAGTCGCTATGTAGCTGTGAGTAGAAGGGAAACGTAAGCCCTTTCGGAATGGTCAAGGCGCAAGTGTTTCAAAGACTTTTTCCTGGATCTTATGCATCCAGGGAACAAAAAAGCATCGCGGGTTGCATGCATTTTAGGATATTGCAATCTTACGCCTTAGAAAAAGGATTGCAGGGGCCCGTTAGACTTCGATGAAAGCAGTACCGGGTTCGATTCCCGGTGGAAGCCAAATTGTGCGAAATGGTCCCAGCTGTCGAAACACTTTTAGCAATACTACTACTACGAAAATAATACATCAAATTTAACCCTAAAACTTAGTCTCGCGAGGACAAAGAATCGACTGGCGTATGTTTCCCAGAAAGACAACGCAAACACGAATTTACCCTTGTTCTTCCTTATGAAAACTGTCTAGGGCATTCTACAGAGGTGTGAGACACGCTGGAGGAGAGACAGGGAACCGAGAGCGAAAAATTCGATACTGCGTACACGTGTATCGAAAATGTCCCTCCCTTCCCATTCCCTCTCGAAATATCGATAAATATTTCAATATCGCGAGACAACCCCTTCCTTCTTTCTCGGGGGCGGGATTATTTCACCGATCCCACTTCCCCGCCGTTCTCGTCACTTAGGAATAACCACGCCACCCGAAACGTCTCCTCTCCCGCCACCGATACCGATATTGCCGAAGCATTTTCTCATCCATTACAAAAGCTCCTCGGGAGAGGGAATCCCCCTTCATCCACTGAGAACCCAATCTCGTACCTCTTCCATCTTCGACTCCGGGGCCCACCCCCGAGTCACCTCATCGAACTCGTCCATTAATACCCTATTCCATCTCCGAGGAGATTCTCCCCGCCAAAAATGCGAGGATATTTCATCCGCACTCCTCCGGAGAGCGTTCCCGTCGCGCTCTCTATTTTCCCTTTTTCATTTATTTATGTCATTACACCAACTCCACCTGTGCGCGTCGGGATGGGACGCCTCGGGGGACTCTTACCTCCTCTCCCGGCCAAAAACCTCCTTGGATGACGCCCGCCTACGTCGGAATAAAATGATGGAAAAAGTTTAATGCGTCCTTCGCTCGCCATAGCTTTGGAAGGAGAAGAGAAAACATTCCCCACCCATCGCGGCTCCCGACTCGTGCGCGCATGCCCGGAGCAAAGTTAATCACACTGCTGTTGACGTCACGAATGTTTTCTCTTCCGGATGATTTACAATTATTGTCACGGGGGTTAATTGCGAGCAGCAGGGACGTGGGAATCTTTGGATGATCCCGTTCATTCGAGACTTTTACGTGTGTGAACATCGTTATAAAAGTCAAAGACTGGTTTTAATTGTCTCAATTAGAATGAAGAGCAATAATCGTCCTTTCAGGTCCCAATTGGTCCAGACGGAGAAGCGTCAAAATAGAGGATGGCTTGCGATGAAGAAAGGATGTCATTATTTACTTTGCGTAGCTATGTTGAAATGAGTGAGCTGGCTACTTCCTTGCACTACTATCTGTTAGAGAGAGGTGTATCAAGAACCCTTAGGTATCAGCCGCCAAATGTTATAGAAAGGTAGGTTAGCTTACATGGTAATAAGAAGAGTAGTTAGATAGTCTTTTCTTTACTCACTGAAACTGAATGCTACGAGCAAAACTTGATTAAAATTTCCTTAATCCTGTTAAAAAAATATGTTGAATGACATTCATTTCACCTGGATATTGAAGCAGTAACAAGTTAATTAAGGGACATATTAAAGCTATTCATTACTATTGGTTTCCGTTGGAGATAAAAGTATATGTATTTTCAAGTAATACAAATTAATAGCCATTAATTATACCGTAGAGTAAATTTATCGACTATGATGATATTTGTAAGTGATTATGATGATATGTCACATCTTTAGCACTATTTAAAGTAGCTTATAGTTATCCCTTGCATACCAAGTTGAACAGATGAGGGCTCCCAGATAGCCGAGTGGGAAACGCTTTTGACTTCGGTGAAAGTGGTCCCGGGTTCGATTCCCGGAGGGGGCTACGTGCGAAATGACTTAGATATCGAAGCACTTTTATCAATACTAATACGATAACAGATGGATTTCAAAGATATGAGTAAAATTATTTCCTATAATGATTCAATTGCATTAGTATTACACACCTGATTGACATTTGACTTAAAGGGGGAAACTTATCAAGAAAGAAGGTCAAACATCTGAAAAATTAAGATCCTTTACGGCAACCGATGTGACTGTTCATCAATACTGCTAACTTTGACAGGTTTTCACCAATCCATGAGTATATTCCGCAACTAGTGGGGAACAGGAGCAATATTAAAGGCAGATTCAAGGGAGAGGATGTTTAAAAATCTTTAATGCTGAAACAATTTCCTCACTTTCCCTTCCTCACTCTATAACGAATCACTTTTCAGCACGTGTAAAATTCAGCCCTGAGTTTCATTAAAGGAAACCTCGTTAATTCGCAATAATTACAACGGTGGAGGAAAACTATTTCGTACGAATTTCTCCACCAACCTCTTTGGTCGTGGTAACAAACCATGCCCTCGAAATATATGAGTGAAAGGTCCACGCGTGTTCAATATATGAGAGAGACAGACATTCCACGAGCGTTTTTCGAACACGTCCCTTAAACAAAAACTTATAACTTCTCGTGTTTGATGGGCTTCCTTGATTAATACTGGGAGAATGGTGAAGCTCTTGAATATTTCAATGGATTGGGCATGATGAAGACCTTTTAGTGAACAGAGTTGTCAATGGATATGCTTAGGGAGATTTGGAAGGATGAATCAGCTCCTGAAATTTAAATGACTAGATATTGGCAGAAGTACAACATCCAGCCTCACCAATAATCACTGCCGATAAATAACTTATTAATTACCAAGATTTAGCCTCACCAATATTCTCACTTATATGATAATAATCATATATATAAAACGCAAATGTATGTGCTTCCGTCCCCCTATTTATCTCAGAAACGACTAGACTTAGAGACCTGAAACAAACTGCATTGTGTTTCTACGATGTTGAAACCCCCAGAAAAACTACTGTCATCTCTGTAAAGGCTCGGGTTCGAACCCAGGGGCCCATAGCACGTTTTCATAAGAGATGAACGTAAATTTCGTTTACATGACTTGCAGAGGTTGATTCTTTCAAAAAATTAAATTAGAAACGATGGTACTACGAAATTGAGAGAAGTGTCACAAGAAAGGAAAGTAATCATAAATCTTATTTTAGACGTGTATCATTCATATAATTTCGAAATTGTGAAAACTTTGATAAAATACAGGGAATATTCGTAAAATTTTTGGGAAATAAACAACCAACCCTTTGACGACAGAGGCAATTGTTGAACATTAATTTCATGAGTTCTCCCATATACATGCACGGGGATAACCAGTTAGTATACTTTTCCATAAGAAATGTACGTAAAATAGGTTTTCGCTACCTGCAGAGGTTGTATCTTTTACAAACTTAAATTAGAAACAATGGTACTACGAAATTGAGACGTGTCACAAGAAATGAAAATGATCATAGTTTCTTATTTTAGTCGTGAAATATTGATATAGATCCAAACTTTCGAGGATTTTGATAAGGAAATAAAAAACCCATCCCTTTGACGACTAAGGCCATTGTTGAATGTTGATTTCATGAATTATCCCATATAAGTGCACGGGGATAATCAGTTCTTATAATTTTTATAAGAAATTTAGGTAAAGTAGGCTTTCATGACTTGAAAACAGTAGAATAAATATTATAAGCAATGGTATGGAATAAATTGAGTTATTATGATCTTACAACGGATTTTTTTTGTGCTTAGGAGGAGCAGATATATACGATAATAGATATATTTTAAAACTATATTAAGTTCCGTTACGCTTGACGGGGGCGTTTACTAGTAATAATATAATGCTTTTCTTCGTCAACCTTGATTGTTAACTTATTTTCCTTTCCTTTGATAAATATAATGATAAAACCTTTCCCGTCACGGCAACATTAAAAGACTCATTCTGCTTAATTCCCTTGTTCCATAGAAGAACAATTTCATTATTTCAGTTATTTTTATCATTATTTCCATCTCTCATTAGGTATTAATGTTAAGTCGTTCTGTTTTAGGGATTCTGTTGGGGTTTGGTTATCCAATATGATAAATGCTGTGCTGCAATGTTATAATTTCTTATAACTGTTATTTATTAAGTTGGGAATATAAAATATTATTAATGTGCTCGCCTTAATCTTATCTGAATCTTACTACTTCAGCGTTTGAACCTGAGCTCAGGTCAATTCCCTTTTTATTAAATTTTTAATTTATATAATTTCTTTTCATTACATTTAGTGGAGTAATATGTTTATGTAACCCGAGGACATGTATTTCTAAAAGCACAATTATATTAAATACGCTTAAAATGTATATTAATAAATTGTATATAATATCTATCATCATAGCTTTTATGATCTACTAAGCTTAGTTTCTCTGATGTTTAAAACCACTCTACACTACCTAGCTTTATCATTTACTGAATTTTGTATGTATAATATTCGTATGTAGGATAAGTATTTTAGAGTATAAAACGAGGAAAAAATATGAATAATGTGATTTTCTTAAGAGAGAAATTTGGGAGGGAACAGTCCAGAGGAGAAATATACACGCGTAATTAAGGAGAGAGCGGGAAGGGAATGAGAGATATTACGCCGCATGTTTACGCCTGGAAATAGGAAGAATTTCCGAGGAAAGGAAAGGGATTAGCGAATATCGCGTCCTGTTAGAGTAATGGTTCCGAGCAATTAAACGGAATTAGCCGGCATTACATGGTACTTAAGGGTTGTCAGCAGAGGGAAGATTCCAGGAGAAGGGGAAGAGAAGGATGGGTAAGTCTGGATGCGGATCCAACAGGAAAGGGGTCGAATTCCTTACGTAAGAAATTTGCTAATCAAAGACGGATTTTCTTTCCGCTTCCGAAAAGAAAGCGCTGAGGATGATTTATCCGAAAAACCCGCATGCTCCCGTAATTGCTTCGTGAGATGTGGAGTTATTCGTAAGCTGTGTTGATTCGAGTGTACCACTCTTTCCGTGTTGTAACTGCCGGGGATGGATTGCTGATAAATGGGGCAGTGTTAAGTACGAGGGTTACAAATGTCTATCCCGGATAGCGCGAGACGCTTCCCAGCATCTGACTAATCTTTCCCGACGTTAGTTTCAGAGCTTCTTTAATAGGTTGAATGAGGATCCACTGCGACACCCCTCTACAGCTACCTCTACGAAATCCACATTTGGATTGTGAAGGTAAAATGCCTCAATTAAAGGATTGCTGGATAGCCCCTTTTAAGCGCATCTCTCAAGCAAAATCGATAAAACGGATGTGCTATTCAGTAAAACTATTTCGATAAATCATTATTATCATCAGAATCAAGTGGAAAAGACTTCTGTTTAAATTTATGTTTTTAAAAGTTGCTAGATGAACCCCGAAAAGTTGCTAAAAGACAAAATGAGAAAAAATTCACCACTAAAAAGAAGTTAAAGGATAAAATAACTTCAATTATTCTTTATAAACATAATACTAGTTCAGAAATTGATTGAATGATATGAAGTGTATCAATTATAACTAATACGCAATACCATTTTTATTCATCAGTAAGTAAATATTTAATGCCACAAGTGCGTCGGGAAGATCCACGTAAAAAGGCGTGCTAAGTAGAGAGAGAGAGAGTCACATAAAGAAGGAAAACTATGACAAACCTAGCGACAAATTCATCTCCAATCATCGATGAATTTAAATGTCCAATTTCCATCATTTTCAAGGTACATCTAACAGACATTCTACTAAGTTATTTTTACGAAATGCACGACATTAAAGTGAAATATTTCTTTTAATCTCGGTACTTGCCATATTATTTTCAAAGATAGATTTTCTATTATACATAATTACTATTTGTTTAATTTTTTGGTTGAGAACGTATAGAAAGAAGGCACCATAAAAGCTCCATGTACCATAAGATCTGCCCTCCCATCTGTACTAATGAAATACATGTCTTGAGTGGAGATTACCAAATATCAGACATCTAAGATACTCATTTCCCATAAGCAACGAGAATTTTCCAATACGCACCTGGAAACAAAAAAATTCGGGACTCAAAGTATTCACATTTCGACCCGATTCAAGACTTTTCCCGAAAGACATCACCACCAACCTGCACCTGGTGCTCGCATCGTTTGCCGTAGAGAATTAAAAACAATATCCTTGAGAATGGCATCGAGGATAGCTACCAGAAACGAACGCCTCCTTGCGAGACAAAAAAGAAACCCGCATCCACGAGCGAGGGGAGAAAAAAGACGAATCGATCCGCGAACTGCGCGGAGAACAAAAAGTGGGGAGGTCTTCACTTAGTACTTTATCTTTCTCCTCGCAATTATATCTGCTCCTTGTGGAGATGCTTCGATGAAGCAGGAGGGGGGGACGTATGACGCTCGCATTAACGGATACCTCTTAAAGTCGTTCAGTCCCCAGCGAGACAAAAGGCTGTCGCCAAGGAGGAAAGAGCGGGTTGATAACGGGGATGAGTATAGTTGCTACCGAGGTGCCGCTCCGAGTAAACTTTTTTTCGCTGGTTAACGACCGTTTTGGAAAGAGACCCATTACAGCAGCTGGGAAAAAGTCTTTAAAAACTGGCCCGGGAGTGGGGGCGAGTAGATGGCAAAGCTTGCATTATCGGTGCGAACACTCCACGCGACCGAACATGGCAGCTCCGCGTTATTTCGACAAAGGAAGACTCGGGCGCGATGTCTTTAATGGGTGCCAAATGAAACCGAAACGGATTTATTCCTCCTTGAAGAGGGAAATCGAGAAATGTTCGCGAGGGAGCGAAAAGTTTTAAAAGTAATAAAGGAACGTCGTCTCTAATGGCGGCGATTAAAGGGTTGGGAATGAATTTAATATTCGCTTTTATTATCGTGCGAGGGAGGTCAGAGGATGGGGCGATTAAGGAGATTATTCTTTAACGATGCATCTGTACGAATTATTTCGGAGATGAGGCGTTTTATATGTAAATAGTCTCGGAAAAGAGGGTTTAAAAAGAAGGGGAATTAAGGAACTGGATTTAGTTCGTTTAAAGCGCTGCATTGAATCATGTGTTCGTACTGACTTAAAATGCTACCTATGTTTTCTGTGCGAATTTTAAGGTAATTAAAAATTTCAGACGTACCCCCTCCCAAACGCCGAAAGATGGTTTGAAGGGTCTGGTGGGTCATTCCCCCTTAAAATTCTTTTAAGTAAATTTGTCCAGTGCAGCGTTGAAATGAAAAATGGTAATCCTGTTACAGACCTTATGCTGAAAGCTGAGCAAGGAACACACATTAAAATCACCACGCTATTAAATGATTAATACGCTACATTTGCCGCAAAGAATTAGTATTTATTTCGGAAAATTCCGCTACGTTGTTTCCTTTAACTTTCGTGACTGGTACAACTTCACTCATCCATCCTTTTACAAAATTCAATTTGAGAAGCCTGATTTGTCATCACCTTCGATAAATTTTCGAATTATAGAGAAATTTGTAAACTAAGCCCGCTAAAAAATTCATGAAAATAAAGCACGCGCAAAATAGTTATAGGAGGGCCCGACCATTTTTAATCACCGCATCTCCCCTTTAAAAACCCGTTTAAAACAGATCTCTCCGATAACCATCCCCAAAATCGATTCCAACAAAAGTTCAAACGTCCGCTCGCCGGCAAATCGCGTCCGACCGCCAGCCGGATGGAAATTAACGGAAAGAATGTGCCGGCGTCCATTTTTCTTCTCGCTGAGAAAAAAATGATCCGCCATTTAGCAGAATACCGTTAATTACTCTTTCGACCTCCCCTTAATGGATTGGGGCCAGGCGCTAAAAATTTCGCGCTGTACTCAGGTGCGGCAGAATCTAGAGAGGGAGTGAGAGAACTATAGAGAGAGCTTTAGGGTCACACCGAGGAGAGAGCGGGAATCAAAAGACGGTCCACCAGAGCGTGGGTTGTTAGGGAAACAAAAACAAACAGGGCGAGAATGACGCGTACACCTGGTGCACGCTTTTACCTCCCATTTCCCCGACGCCCTTGCCAACCCCTCGGTGTTCGAAAACAATGGAAACCCGGTTGCAGTCGGTATGCTCGCGGGGTCCCCTCGATGCGGGAAAAATGTTCGAAAACTTTCCACTCCCCGGGTCCCCACTAGATCGTTTCTGACGCGGCCTCGTCGACTGTGCAGGTTGAATCGTTCAAAAATTATTCAGCTCAAAAAAATTGAGGGAAAAACTTTTTGACGTTTCTATTGTTCCGCGGCGCTAAATGCTCGGCGGAAATTTCGTTCAAGGGCGTCGCGTCGATTGGGTTTCCGTTTATTCCATCCTCGTGAAATGTTCGTTTGCAACAGTGGGTGTTTCGAGTATCGTATTTATGATCCCTGGAGAAAAATTGTGATGTTTCTACTATCCCAAAGACCAATTATTTCTTGATCTGGTTTAATTAGTATAGTACCATGAAGCCTGCGGTAGTCGTGTACTAATTAATGTTACTTAGATAGTTACTGTGGCGGATAATTTTCACTACAAGGCTGCCGCTTAGTAACCTGTATACAATAAGATAGACCTTGTTAGTAAAGCTTACAGCGACTGAATGACAACGTAGTTTTTTCTGCATATAGTTGTCACGAGGTGACTGTGGCTAAAAATTACGACTTACAATTATTAGGAGTAATGATATCATAAATATAAATGTAGCCTCGAGAAAGCATTAGGTATATAAAAAACAACAAAACCTAATCATTTGCTATTGTAACAAGATGATAACAATTTGCGAAAGGGTATAGGTGACTTTGCACGTTAAACCGTGCACCTAGGAAACATTGTATCCGTCCTGGTCTTGTCAAACTTTCTTAATGTCCGTTTTTCCTGGGATGACAATTTTCTTGCGAATTTACTACGATACCTAAACTGAACGTCCATCCAGTGTAATTTAGTAGCAATAGTATTTTTATAAATTTTTTGACATCTGTTGTCATTTCGCATATACTGACACCAATCGAGATTCGAGCCGAGGTCCGTTGTCACCAAATGCAAACGTACTACTACTATTAGTACACTGAAGTACCCTAGAGAGCCTAAATTTATTGAAATGTATACTTTAAAACGTGTAAGCGCTACTTTTGTTAATTTAATTTTGTTTTCTACCAGAATTGAAGTTAAAAGCGTGTGAAGTAATTTTAGATGGAAAGCAGAACTTTACTTTGCGAACAAGAAAATAAGCATCGGCAAATAATTGTAATAAACTCCTTCATTTCCCTTCAGTCACAAAATAATCCAGTTCATACTTAAAGTAGAGTTGGGAATTAAGTAAGCCAACATTATTACTGCAGTACGCAACACCGTAAAAAGATTTTAGACAACATTATTATTCCCGCAGGCTTTATGATTCTGAAAACAAGTTCCACCTCAACTGCGTCCTTAAATTCGTTTGAGGGAGACGGTAAAGTTGGGGGAAAATTTTTAGAAATAACTAGCGTATCTACTTTATACGAAGTATCAGTGTAAGAATGTGACCTAGCTGCATTTAATTAAACGCACAGTATTGTAATGCTACGGCAAATTAAATGTTTACCATCTCTTTGCACTCCGTACGAGTAACGGCAAAAGAAAAAGCGCGAGTTCTACACACGCGCCATAAAATTAATTAATGCGCATTATCAAATACGCATTTTTGAAACGCGCGAGGCACTCCAGCTCCCACCCTCGCAAGCGTAACTCACGCACGGGAATGCAAATTGAATAAAGCCCCACATGTGTCCACACGTAAGCCTCCCTGCACGTGCAAGAGCCCTCGGGCGCGAAAAGTTTCCTGATGCCGATCGCACACACTCACTGTCACGGGACCGCACACGGGCACGGGCGAAAAAATCCGCACGATCGATGAATCGGAATAGGCGTCGATGCAGATGAGAGGCTAGCGTGCTTTTAAACGGGGAAAATGGAAGTTTAAAACGGTGGGGCAAGGAGCGAGAGTAACGGGAGATTAAATAGAGGATAAGGGATGAGCGAGGGGACTTTGAAGGTAGGGGAGGTATGGAGAAGGGATTGGTGAAGGGATTAACGTGACTCTTCTCCAAAAGGATACACAAACCCATTAAGGATTAAACGGAAGCGGGGAAAAACTCGTCTTAAAAATATATGCGCTCGTATTTAAATTTTTTTGATGTTGCGCGGCGGGTAAAAGCTTCTGATGAATCTTGGATTAGGCGACATATATTATGAATTTCGGAGCATTATGCGAGGATAATTATATTTGTTGAGCGGGAGAGGTCGTGCGGGGGAAAGTTCGGCGGCATCAAAGAGGATCTTTTGGGGAAGCTTTCCGGAAACAGGATTTCATACATAGATGAGTTTTAAAATTCTTGATCGAAACTTGTGAACTGTATTGCTCTGAAAATATTTCTTTGGCGCACCGCAAGGTAATGAGATTAACAAAGCTTAACTCCTTTGTAAAGGATCATTAACTTTGCTATGGAAGTAAATGGCCATCTTCAAAAGCACCTCGTTTTCCACCACTGAAAGGAAAATTGTGAAAATTATAATTTCCGTAAAATTTCTCGGTAAAGTAAAAGAAAATTCCGAATGAGAGACCGGTGCCCTAAAATGTTTGCAGATAAAAGGAAAAGTTTGCTGAAGAGTACAGTCAGGTAAGCATTGCATTATACAAACATGCTCAATGATAATCTGAGAGAGAGAAAGTAATGAGGTCAATTACGAACAAAAGAGACCGAAACATCTATGTTTTAGATCAGTAAACTAATAGTTTACTCAACCGCATGGCTGATTGCTGCAGTTCAAGATATTGGCTGGCTTAAATAATGTGATATACCAAAAAATATCGCAAACTTACAGTAATGATCGGTGTCGACAATTTTTCAAGAAATATAGTGACTGAAACCTTTTAATTTGGAGGTAATATGTCGGTATTGCTCGCAATTTACAAAAAACAGGCTAATTACAATCAAAATTAATGAAGTATTGTTATATATGGTAAAAGACATGCATTTGCGTCATTCAACGAGCACCTTTATGATTTTCACAATAACCCTTTATTAATTAATTAATTAATTAAAAACAGAAAAATTGTAATAGAGTAAAATAATTTTGAATGCTTTTGACTTCGGTGAAAGTGGTCCCGGGTTCGATTCCCGGAGGGGGCTACGTGCGAAATGACTTAGATATCGAAGCACTTTTATCAATACTAATACNATCGCTTCTGATTAATAATATTCAGTTGAAATAGGAATATATTACGTAATACTAGAATGGGTTTCATAATTTTGGATCCGTGTTGGTGGCTGAGCCCTCTACGTGAACTATTATTATGCTTTTTCCATTAAAATCCTTCCTTTTATCAATGCAGTTTATATTCCGAGACTTTGACATTCTTTGATTTATGGGGGCCGCTTTATTTCGCATATTGATATAAAAAATATTGAACAATATTTAAAACATAAATCATGGATAGGGTCCTTCTTTTCATTAGAATATATCGTAACGCTAAAAAGATATTTGCTATCTCTATGATTGCCATTGTCAATATATTTTCCTTCTTAACTTTAGTTGTAGGATTGTTACCTACCTAAATATTATATCATTATTTAAACACAGTATTATAACTGTTGAAAACGGAAGATTTTTAACATATACCTTGAGACTGCTAAATTCAATACGGATCTTACCCACCTTTCTCTTATGCACCCACTTTCCTTCAAGAAATATTTTGCAACCTGATTTATTTACAATAAAGCATACTTTTTATTGAACTGTTTCCTGTTTCACGGTGGCCCGATAATTTGAGACACTTCAGGATGGAAATGAGCATCCCTCTCCCACTCCTCTAAGGCCAATCTTGTGTTATCTCTAAAGCTTACGGCGTGCAGAGCAAGTCTAGTAGACGAAACGAGAATAATCCTACGAGCTTAAACCTGCTCTTAAGACATCCGTCGTTACCAATCAGAGGTCGTTTCTCTAAACAAGCTCAAGTATTGTGATGATTCTGCAGTAATGGTACTATACGTAGAATACTATGAATATCCAAGAAGCTGTAACATGGGAGATCAAAGCATCAATTAGCATTTTCCCCTTCAATTCGTTCTCCCTGTAGCATCTAAAGCAATCAAGGCTAACAATACCTTCGTAGATTTATAGAGTACTTAGTTAAATAGCTGTTTCACTGCCATAGGGAATTTGTTATTGCAAAAGTTAGTTAGTTGTTATATTTTGAAATAACAGTTATTACGGTTAGGTTCTGAGGGATAAGGTGCTGCTTAAAATGGAAAATATAAGGCATCCCGAAATATGAACGGAAACAGCTTTGCGATATAGGTTTATTACTTCAGATTATCCACACGGAGAGTGGAAGATGTAGGTTCGAATCCAAGACTCCTCACACTTTTTACCTACATTTATCCTTTGGTTTATTCTCGGGGCGTACCAATATGTGTACAATTTCTATCCATCCTTTCTCCGAAAAACAATTAATGCGAAAAACTCAAGATAATTATTAGTACGGATTATTCGATTCGATAAACAAAACTTTATGTTTATCAAGCAAAGAACATTACAAAGATGAACTGAACAATCTATTTGATATGGAGCAGATATAAAAAATTGTATTATTGACGCGTAAAAGCAAGAAACCAAATTAGTTAGACCACCGATTTTCCATTATTTTCTTTTTCACTGGCGAGTAATCCGCGAAAGAAACAAAGACTGCTTAAAGTCTCAAAAACTGATGGATCTTGAAACTTTAAAGCGATGAATGTATAATTGACAATGAAAAGCCATAAAAGAATCCATTATTCATTTCAACGACTGTCAAAACATAAGCGTCAGCATTACCATCTCAAAGATAAAATTCATATTCACGAGAATCTTATCGGCCATTTCCTAAAAGTAGTTTTCAGGTTATGAGGGCGAAGGCTAAAATATCCCTCTATTAATTCCATTATTTCCCCGATGCGTGGACGATGGGTATATAAGGCTGGAGGAGAAAAGAGAGACGTTTACTCGTGTTTTGTGGGCATGTTGCGTCGTAGGTGGTCAGCGTAAGAGGAAAAGAACGGCGATCGTCGGGGAAGGTTATGCATCCAAGGGTGTGGGAGAAGAAGAACGTGGGAAGGATATGGTTTGGCCAGCCTTGGGAAGAGAGAGGTGCGGTTGGGGTAACAACCCATTCCATCGAGGGTCAGAAGACTGAATGAAAGCCATTAGGGGAAAGCACTTAGCTGTAGGAAGGTGAGGGAAGAAGAGCGAAGCAAAGAGGAGTGGAAAAAGGAGGCGGGAGGGAGGATATATGGAACAGTGAAGGAGATGGATGTGCTTCTTTCGCATGGCGAATTGAGAGCGAAAGCTTCCTTAGCTTCTGTTTTCACACTACTCGAATTTCCGTTAAATTAATACGCTATTCCAAAAGTAATCTCTTAAAATAGGTGCTCTCTTTGGAGAAGCTGCTGATGCTTCTGCAGGCGAACCTGAATTTAATTGGGATGCTCCATAAACACGGGTTAGCTATTATTACCTATAGATTATTAAGCGGCAGTTTGTGTCACCATTCTAAGGAAAGGGTATCAAATTTGAAACGCCGAAGATCGTGAAAAATGTACAAAGAGTGTTAGCAAAAGAACATTAAAGGATGTTATTCATAATTTGTAGCATAATATAGTGGTTAGTTGTCTTTTGAATTTAAAATCTCGCTCCTTGCTGTAGATCAACTTTCTTTCTTCCTGTTTAGATTGAAGTAGCTTCTTCTAGACTGTCTCGGGCTCCCGGAAAGATAAGTGGGTAGCGCGTTCGCCTTTCCTAAAAGCGGTCCCGGGATTTATTCTTGGTGGTAGTGCATGTGTGCAAAATGACCTCAGCTGTCGAAGAACTTTAAATAATTCTATAACTACTGGTCTGTCTTATCAGTCATCACTCAGAAGTATAGTTGGATCCTCAACACCTCAACATTTAGCTACTGGTAGAATCACAGAGGGTATGTGGCTTCCTAGGCAAGATGAGGAGTGAGGTAGTTTCTTCTTACCTTTCTCCCGGAGATAGATTGCTAGACTTGGTAAACCTTTACATAAATACAGGGCAACGACACTAAGAAAAACAATTTTCATAGAATTCAATAAGAAGTGACGAAAATGACCGCATCACTCATACCTCAGGAACTGTCATGTCATCACAGACATGTTAAAATGTATCTTTTATTTACCAAAGTAAATGAAAAATACATTTTCCTCTGTCCAAAACCCGATGGCCCAAAAATGGAAAATATTTCATTCGTCAAGGAATGGTAGCGGGAACTAACTTCTATTACGAGAATATAAAAGATGTTCTCGATACCAACAAACATATGTGAAATACAGACTATGAAACCCTATTTATAAAAAGCATCAAGTTAGTAGCATCAAAGTAGACTATAGAGTCTTATGAAAATTAATGTGTATTTGTATTTAATCTTGCATATCTCCACCACAAAATAAGGCAACAGAGATTTGCGAAGGTAAAATTCAAGTCGACGTATTCAGATTTAGAAATGTTTGCGTTACGTGCAATAGATGAAAGGGTTAATTTGTAGTACACTTAGAAGGTTTTGGAAACGAAGAGCGAGGTTCCCCAAATGGTTATCTGATCGCTCGCTTTGCTGGTTAAACTTTGACCCCAGATGAAAATCAGAGAGCTTCGCAACGTCTTCCATCTTGGCACAGGAGTGTAACTTTCGAAGATTCCAGATTGTTTGCTGATTAAATACGACGAGAGCGGCTGAGCCGATGCATCAGTCGGAAATGATCTCTGAGTTGGTCGTGGCCTCGGGGAAGAGGTTATTTCGATTTTTTTTCCAAATGAAAGCGCAGGTACACGGTCAAAGGCTTAGTGGAGTAATTTAACCTTTAGAATTTACTTGGCTCAGGCTGGATTTTCCAATATTTTATGAAACGCTTTCTGTTTGCTGGCAAATTCGTGGGATTGAGTGCTTGCGAGGAAAGTTAATCAAGCGGAAACTAACCTTCATTTTTATTCAATTGCGACTAGAAGAGGTTTACGAGGAAACTTCTCCTTGGAGAGATGAATTTGGAGCTCAACCGAGTTTATTTTTATATACGACAAGAATTTTCAAGACAGAAAAAATAATTTCCATGGAATACGAACGTATCATCATTTTTAAGCCGAAAATGATTGAGGTAACGATTTAAGCTGCAGGACGTGCGTTTTAATGCATTTGAATTGTTTCCCGGAAACGAAGAGGAAAGGAGAATCGATAACTCAAAATCGATACTTTATGGCAGAATGGATAAGAACGAATTTTTATGTACAAAGATTGTAAACAGATAACTCTTACATTCTGTCGAATGTAAAGCAATAGTTTTCAATATATTTGAAGCTGATGATTTAACCACAGAATTTACCTGAGAGGACCTTTTACCTTAAGGAACTGAACGTTTGTCTTCTTACTTAATTTTATTTCTGTTGATGCCTTGACAACTGTAAGTAATATTTTTGGTTTTCTTAGGGGCTTGATCATTGCTTATATATTTTGTGACCGCGTTCTCTCATTAATTTTCGCAAAAATCTATCGTAATGTCGTGAATATTTTTCATTTTAAATTGCACATTACCCTGAAACTCTACGAGTGAGGGATCTGCGGAAAATAAAGAAAAAAAAATGATAATTATAGTAGTATATGAGAATTTTAATTTTTGTTCTATAGCAGGTTACAGATGTAAAACTCAAAAAACTGAGAAGCCGTTTCTTTCGGGAAAAGGAACAAAAATTTCCAATCTCCTTGGAAAGATATTACTATAAAAATATAATATAAACATTGGAAAATAAACCTCTGAAATACCATCACTGTGAATAGGAACCGTTAACGCCAACATATGTAAGATAGCAATATGAATGCCCTTTCCACTTCTACGTACAGCAAATGAAGAAACGCAAACTTTAGCATTCACTGTTTCATTTATCACACGACTTCAAATGGAGTAAAAGGAAAGATAAGTCTCGTTGAAATATCAACAAACAATGAGCAATCTCAGTGAGTAAAGCTTAAGCTTTGACCCCCGTTATAATTCTGCTTCAGTCTAAAATTAATCATCGCAAGGCCAAGGCGTATTATGGGAAGCGATTTCGCCCCCTTTTCCCCTCTCTTAAGCTGCGTGCTCACTATTCATCTTGAGAGAAAATATTAAATAAAGATAAAAAGTCTTCTACATCCTTCCATGCGAAAAACGCGAAAGACGCCCCTTCTATTTATTATTAAATCTGCAGAGAAAAATAAAACGGTGCCCAAACGAAATTGCTTGCACCCAGTAGTTACTCGAGACCTCAGAGTGTCGTCTATATGAGATGGGGCAATTGAGGAATTGGGCCATGAAAAAGTTTTTAAGGTAAAACGTGAGAATGATGATAGATGATGAGGTAGCGCAGAGTATGAGACTAGTAAACGTAGTAGGTGGAATGCGGAACTGAGCTAGGAAAAACTACTGAAAAAAATTTCTTTGCGAAGAAATTTTTCTTTACGAAGGTAGCTGAATGTACAAAAAATTACGAACGAATTATTGATTGTTACGGATTATGATACAATTACGAAGAATGTTTCATTTTTCAAAGCATTTCCAAGTTTTTCTTACGATACATTTTCTTAATTAAGGCTACAATACAAAAAGAAAAGTTATAAAGGGTGCTAGTAAATTTCATAAAAACGTGTCTATGAGCCATTGATGGAACAGAGTGCAATATTATTAGAATGAAGATGAATCTATTTCTGATGAGTAATAGTAAATGAGATGGCATAGATTTTCCTCTTCAAAAATATAAAATTAACGCCTAGCAAATATTTAACGAAATGATGGCTATAAAACATGCACAAAGGGCGCTCGTCATTGAACCAAATCAATACCAGAAAGGCAATTTTTTCCATAATATTTTTTTGCAAAATCATTAACTCTTTCATTAATTCTTTCGCGCAGGATGTAAAATTTCCAAATGATATTGCAACCGTGTTATTCTAATTAAATATAACCTACTCATATGATTCAAATGTACTATTTACTTATATTTCACCTTATAATTAAATGGAATATGCTCCGTGATCAATGTCCCTCCTAACAAATAGTCATGACACAGAAACTGTATTTAGTTATTGTCCTAAATCAAAAAGCACTTAAAATTCTCTGATCTTCACCCGAAACACTGAAGCATCAATTTAAAGAATTGTATTAGTAGTATATAGTACAACAGTATAATATAGTAAATACAATACCCAGCTGCCTTATACAATTACTATTGTATAAGGCAGCTGGGTATATATCTGCATTATGGAGTAAACATTTTAAAAAATTTAGACTTGTATTTACTACGCTATATATTAATTAATTTAAGTATTAGTCATTGTTAATTATTTGTTTAGTTTGCTTATTTATCGGACAGTGCGAAAGTATGGACAATGAATACAATTCCCCGTAATAACCGATTAAAAATTAAGCAGCGATATTCGTTTACAAATATAATAGCAAAACTTAAATCAACATTTTATGGAAGGTTTAAATTAAACCAAATTAAGTGTACCTAATTAAATCAAATGTACCTGATCTAATTAAATGTAAATAAAATGTACCTAATTTACAGAGAGTACGATCATAATAATCACGTCATACACTTCAAATTTTAGTCTAAAGAGGAAACCAACGATTCAATTTGTAAATTTGACTCAACACCCATACCCTTAATAAGATTTGCACTCAGGTCCTCACTGCTGCAAGGTTAAAAGAACTCAAATTGGTTTTGTACGGCATAAATCGATAGAACAGCTTATGATTGTGAATGAATGAATATACGGCGATGGGAAACAGGTTATTTATAGAATATAGGAAGAAGAAAATATTTTCAGAAGAGTGAATGATCGAGAACTAGGCAAGAAGAGAGGAAAAGCGTAGAAAAAATTTTAGAGGGGAAAAGAAGAGGCCAAATGAGGCGAAAGTAGTTCGGGAAGACTATGAAGAAAGAACTTGAGAGACGTTGGTTCTGCCACTTGCTGGTAGGATATACGGGACCATATCTCAGCCTTATACCCATCCTGCCACCGTCACTTCCTTTCCCTTTCTCACCCTCCTAACTGCTCCTCTCACACCAGGGCCATCCACCCTCTCCTTCATCTTGCCTGCGTCACGTTTATCACCCCCAAGGACTCTTCTCCTTAGCAGGGTGTCCGCCTTTAATCGTCCGTTACAATCCTTCCAGTAAGTACGTTTTCCCCCTTGTTTTCTTCTCTCAGATAACTAACGTTGCTTTCACCAGCTCCGGTGCCCTTTTTTCGACCCTGCCGACATATTTATGTTTCTTTCAGCGCATGTCGCGTGGAGTCCTCTCCTTTGGGGAATGACAACCTCGAGTTATGCTCTTTGCCTCGCTACAGAGTTTAATCGTCGAGAGAAATTTTCCATCGTGAATATCTTCCGAATGTTCGGTAAAATTTTTCTGGTGATTATATATCCAGGTTTCGTAGTTGGCATCAACATAGATGCCTGGAAAACATTTTAAGGGATCATAGTGGATTTCATAATTATCGCAGATAAACCCCATCTTAGTACGAATTTAAGGAGTACCTAAAATTTTATATATTAGATTATATAAAAGTCATACTGATAGGCCCGATTTATAATTAATAGAAATAGAATATATTGAAATATATCGTGGAAGGCTCTACTCTCTGAAAATCCACGGCAAGAAAACGCAGGTATAAAAATCACCCAATTCCACTATCGGACCTATAAGAACCATGAGGCATCCATAATCAGATGACCGATCTGTGCCGAAATCGGTCCTTTCAAATATACATGCACACTCGTACTATAGATGTATTTAAAATATAATTTTCAATCCCACATTTTCTCGGAAAATATTGATTAATACTTTCATATAATCACCGTTTTAGAAAATCTTTATGATGATGATCTTAGATACTTGATGAAAAGTTTGCGTACTAAAAAAATCTTTCCCATCATTCGCTTTTCTAAGAGAAAATTCAGAGTTTGGAGATTGTGATACTACTGGTAAAATTTATGTTGTTGGTGAATATTTATCAGGAGCCTTAGTTATGTTACATTCCAATTAAAATAATATAAGAAGTAGTTTAAATGATAAAAATTATGTACACATTTTTATAATAACGTACATACTATACGAAGCGTGTTCAGTCGGTAGATTAAGTCATCGTGTTATAAGAACTTTATTAGTTGGAGAACATGGTTGAAGGGATTTATCGAAACGCTCTAGAGGTTTGGGAGACAGTAAACCAGTTTAAAAGTTTGCTAGAAGTAATTTCCGCACTATGCTGTGAGCAAGCAGAGAGAAAATGATTAAATGTAATAAAGCTCAAAGTACACATGTATCATAAATATTCATAATATTTATTTACGAGTATTTTCAGTATCTTAACCCTCCGAAATGGAGAAAAAAATACATTTTACATTTAGTTATAGAAGATGAAATCATTTAATACCATAGTCGAATTCTAAAGAGACGGCTAAATCAGATTTTAGTTGCGACTGAAAATGTCAAATACATGTTTCAGCGAAATAAAGAGCTGAAAGTACTGGAAACGCAAATATTTTCAAGCTGAAAAGAATCCAGTTAAATATAAAAAATACTCCATTCGCCACCGCAGCATACACAGGTCTTTCCTTAAAAAATAATTACCCGAAACCATCGAACGGCTACAGGAGAGCTTTAATTTGCCCGATCAAATATATTTCTCCCCATTTCGCCTCTCTTCAGACGTTTCCGGAAACCCCCGCAAGAAACAGCCGCGGCAAACATGTACATCTATATTTACATTCACTTACAAAAACCCGACCGTCGAAATTTCCCGTCTCATTTTTTACTGAGGGGCAAAAAACGTCGGTTACTTTGCTTCTCTCTATCGCGAGCAATTTCGCTTCCCATCTCGCTTTGGATTTTCGCCGGAGCACGGCGAAAAATCGCAAAAATTAAGGCGAACTCACAAACCTCTCCGTTCTTTATGTCAACAGCGTCTGCAGCTACTCGCTGGGAAAACATTCTCCTTGCTGGAAAAGGAGGGAAAGGGGATGGAAAAATTCTACTTTTGAGGATAGTTTGCTGAAGAGAGGCTGACGAGAGAGAGAGGGGAAAGACTGCGGGAGAAAAACGCACCAGGAAAGGCTATGAGACGGAATGAATGTCTTGCTCAAAAGAAGAAAACCGAGGAAACGTGAGCATAGTATCGTTATGCGAAGAATAAATTCATTTGAGCTACGCATAGCCAATTATAAAATTAAGTAATAAGGAAAGAAATAATTTATCATCCACAATTTTAGTACATACATTTCCATGTATGCATATAAATTTAGTACATTTTTATAGGAATCCATATAAAACTTTTTTTCCAATATCTAAGGAAGGAGAAGAGTATCGTTATATATTATCGTTAGAGTTATCGTTAGAGTAGTGTCTGTTTGGTCTTGTAATCACAACGGTATTTATGAGTATTTACATAAATTGGTATATTCATATGTATCTACGTATAATGTACAATCAATTATGATTGAATAAGGTTGGACGTCTGTAAGTAACTTCAATATCATTCTAAAAATATCTGTATAGTATTAAACGATTTTTACTGAAGTGATACATACTTCCTTGATGTGCCATAACATTTCGTGAACATTAAATTTCACATACTGGATTAAAATAGTTAATTCCCATAGATTTAAGCTATCTGCGTATTTCTATTGTTTTCTAACGTCGATCACTAAGAAATTTCTGTGTGAATATATTGAAAAGGTAGTTGGAGAGAAAAGTAAATGCAGCCCTTAATACGGATCAGAACTGGGAAAGAATTATTTTATATACTACTTAGATGAATTTACCATGTAAGAGATAGCAATTTCGGTGAAGTAGTTTGTAACTGTTTAGAAAAACAGCTGAAAGACTGAACTCAAAGTATGTTTCAGAATGAGCCAGCATCGGTATGATATTTCGATAGCATGAAAAGCTAATGAAATTATACCTAATAACCTGTTGGGTTGTAGACAGGATATATACTCATAGTTTCCACCGATTCATGTGAGAATTGAATTCTATAAAGGTGAGCAATCTTGACATTATCCATTCTGATTAAATTCGAATCAAATCCTCTTTGGCTTCGCTAGGCATAAACTTTCGCTCAGATTAATTAAAAAATGCGCTTTATAGGAAGTTCCCTGACACATCCTGAAAACTTCATGTGGGTGAAATTCCGGAAATTTCAACCAATATTTGATCTAACCACTATGACGAACAAGGTTCAAAAAATAATATGCAGGTTTATTTTTTTCAGTCGTCAAAGTATGAGATTTGAACGTATCATCAGAAATGGATAATTTAATTCACATACTAACAAATAGTGACCACCATGTCTACATTAGTACTAGAAAGACTCCTACAACATTTAGTAATTTTTAACATAATGAATTGGAAAAATACAATTGAAGAGAATTAGCTCAAAAAATATTAGAAGAGTTTGTAGTTACATAATGAACGCAAGGAATCTTCAGGAAATATATCAACAGCACAAACACGTGCCTTATCCACACCAAGATAAATAAGAAATGTGTAAAACCTGCGTAAAACTTCAGAAAGTCACCTTCAAAAGATGTAAAAAAGGACAAATCATGAGATTATAGATAAGAAACAGTGAGTATTATCGTGGATTTGAATACTCAAAAGTTAAGCGGAAGTGAAAAATAGCAATGTGATAGATGATCTTTCACTTTCCAGGTAATGTTCCAACCACTGAACTATCACACCAAGGCAACTGGTCATTGGAGTGGAATTGACACGGCCTAGTAGTTTATAAGTTTAGAACATCTCTTAGGTATGCAAAAAGCCAGGGTTTGAGTCCCAGTCACTTCGATGTGTTTCACACCCTTTTTCCTTTACTCAATGAACTATGGTCTTTAAGTTGCTTAAAATAATCTAGCTAAATATCTATAAATATATCATTGCATTACAAACCCATATATACCTACATAATTAATAAAATACACCAAACAACAGTGAAATACAGTATCAATGCATATTAAAGAATCCAGCGATTGATGCTTTATAAAGAATAAAAATCACATCCATATGAAGGATGGGATGGCAGAAAGAAGGTTACAGGCGATTTTCGTAGTTCTTGAAATTTTCACGTGAATTAATTCAAACCAAAAATGAAAATATTGCATTAAAAGATTTCATGGAAATGGAATGGAATTTTGAGAGAAATTCTTCCATGAAAAAGGATCTGATACGAACAATGGACACGGGATGAAACGGTAGGCGAGGAGAGATAAAGATTGCAGAGGTGAATACATTTTAACAGATTTTCACGGGATAAGAAATATGGGAGTGAGATTTTACATTCAAAAAGTCGGGACATAAACATTAGAGGGGTAAAGAACCCTCACAGATAGAGAGGATACGGGAAGAGAAAGGCGATTGGTGGTAAACGAGCGGGAGAAAAGAGTAAGCGTACTCTGAGGATAGAGGATGTTAGGTTTAGGACCAAATAACACTCTTGGATATGGGGAGATGGGAAATGTTTAAATTTGGAAGGATCCCATTTCTGTGCTCTTAGCTTCTGCCGCTTTAACTGGAGGCAGCGACGACGCGCGACCAAATTGCGCTTCAAAAACAAAACGCTCGGAAGCGATTGGTAGTCGGAGTCTGTGGGTGGGGATGTAATAATATTGACGGAAGGAAGTAATTTCCGATCCCTTTGGATCCCCTTACGCGGAGCATTTTCTCCTCCCTCGCTTCATCCGCCCATCTTCTCGTCTATTTTTCTTCTATTCTACTTCCGGAGGCTGAATATCTCCCCTTCTTCCTTATTACTCTTTGATAACCTTCTTATCACGACCTCCACGCGGGAAATCATCCGGGGTCTCCATCGTCTACTTGTCTTTTCCTTTGATATATCGATATAGGAGAAAAATTGCGACTTTTCCTTCCAGCGTCGATGTTTTTCCTCTCTTTTTCCTTTCCCCAGTTTCTCCTCGCGCCGATTTGAATCCTCCCCGAATTTATTTTTCCTCTCTTTCGCCTTTTCCTAGAACGCCGCGGCAGTGTCTTTATTTCCCAATTCGCCGTTTTCAAAACATGACTCTCCCATGTCAGTCTAAACATTTTTTCCGATAAATTCTAATTATGTTGTAATATCTCTTTCAGCATTTTCCCTTTACCTTGAGCATGTTTTCTACTTTTCTGCAGAAGAAGAAGTATTTTTTTTGATATTATTTTCCTTGCATGTACCTCTGACCTTTTCATCTCGATAAGAATGTACGAGGTACGGAAAACATATCCTGAGCCTATTTAAGGAATTTACATGCTAAGGAAGGGAATTAATTTGAAAACACTTCCAAAATTATAAAGAATAGCTGTCTGTTAAATTTGTCAAGCTGTATTTACGCTGTTTATTTCCGAGGAAAGGTTTTGAAACCGCTCCGTAAGTCCAATTTAAATCACAATAAGTTCAAAGATCGACTCTTTGTTTTTGCTGAACTAAAAATTCGCTTGGTGCATTGCGAAGGAATAGTAACGGTCACTACCTTTGACATTAATAGTAAAACAGTTATATTTAGTTCCAGTATTTTGCTCATCCTCAGAAAATACTTTAATATTATCAACACGTTTATAATAATTCATCAGTTTTTTAACTTAACACAAGTTAATGAAAGAATGATAAGTATTTTTGTTTCCTCGTACTTCTTCTTGGAACATTTGCTTTACTTACTTTACTTTGCTCTATATTACTTTATTATTCCCTTATCACTCTTTGCTTCCGTGCAAGACTCGAGACCCTTTCCCTGTCTGCTTTAATACTCTTTCCCAAAGTCTAAGCTTTTACTATCCACCCACCAATTTTCTCTTTAAACGATAATTTGTCTTACGTTTGCTATGTAGATAGTTGCAATCAGGAAATGAATTCCTTCCGGTTATATAGCCGTACACGAAACTCTCTTTCCTTTTAGGTTTCATTGTATACACTCGTTTTTCCTATCTCATCTTCCCTCGAGTATATTTGGGCAGAGAATCATATCTGCTTCTCCTTAGTTATACGGGCAAAAACCCTTTAGGAACGGGATTGTTCTATCAGTTTAATGGTAGTTCAAAAACGTGCCATATAATCTTCAGCATCTCCAACCACTAACGTTTGCGAAACAGTATAATATCGGAGCTACATTCTTCGGATAATCTCTTGAATCTACAAGTAAAATGAGTCTTTGTATTTACGCCTATTTATATAACTCTCTTAACTTTGGTAATGCTCATCTCCCTTTTCTCCCTCATTATTGCAACGTTCTTACAGTTTAATATAATTATGTTTTCATTAAATATTGACGCAACTAAGTAACCAGTAGAGATATATTACTATCTTCCATGAGAACTCTGACCACTGATTCTATTGTTATATGATTTTTCCCGTTATTTTGTATTGCTGAATTTCATAAATTGTTCTTCTCTATATCACCATTGTCAATTGTATCTATATATTGTGTTTTTCCTCCATGAGTGCCTTATATTACTATCGGTTTAAAACAGTTTTATTATCGGTAGAGTTAGCAAGATTTTCATATACCCTTTTTATGAGAGTTTTTCTGTAGTGGTGCACCTTTTCCTAAGAGCAGGTCTAGGCGTTTATGTCTAAGAAAGTGACTTCCTACTCAGCAATTTATTCTCTCTTTCTATTTCCTTTCGAATATTAAAATATTTTTGACAGAAAATTTGCGTAGAAACTTTTTTATTTCTTATTAACTAAGTAGATTGTTTTTGCTATCACGAGAAAAGTCTCATGAAATAAATTATGAGAACAAAGTAACCGTTTAGTTACAAATTATAACATTAACACATTATATATTAACACCACTTTTCCTTTATATGGAAGTGACCATAGCACATTCGATAGCGCTTCAGCGCATGCTGAAGTACTTACACATTTTTTTACCCATTGACATCATATGACATGGAAATTCAAAGAGAATACTTTCGAGAATAAAGCTTATGTTAGATCTGTCAAAATAGACAGTGCGGTTGCGTGTGACCTTAGCAATAACTTATGTCGGCTCCAAAATGAACGGTTCAATCTACCAAGTGATTGAGAACGTGATTGGATTGGGAGTTTTACAGCTCTCGTGAGCTCCAAAATCCCCCATCTCTTCCCTACCAAAGCAGTATTTATCAACCCTTTCAACACGCGATTTTCCACGAACTTTCCTCTTCAATCCTTTTCAGGAAAACAAGCCCGTACATCAAATATGATTTCTCTACACTTTCACCTCTCCGGGTTTGCTCTTACCCGAAAAAGAAATTATACAGCTACTCCTTTTACTTCAAAGAACACTTGCCCTGATAAAATAGTTCGGTATTCCACCCCTCTCTATGAAATAATTCCTACGAAATTACCGTAAAGCATTTCGCGCACATTTAAATCAGCTCGAATACCAAATTGCTGTTCGATTCATTTTAACAAATCAGTTTTAAATGAATGTATTTTTACTCATACCGTATGGAACGCTGCTTCTTGGTGCATCCTCTGTTTCATTTGTCAATGTGTGTGAATGTATGAAAGGGAAGGAAGAGGAAGTGTACTGATATAAAAAAGCAACCAAGGACTATCACGATGGTTGCAGGAGAGCGAGGACGTATGTTGGTATAAAAGCAACCAAGGACTAAAATTTAAATTTAAAAATATAACTAGATTTAAAGAACATTTTGCCCATTTTAGAAATAACCGCTCAAGAAAGCGTAGCAATGCATATCGAGGATCAACAACATCCTATTACAATACAGAATCTTAATTTACTGAAACACCACAAAAGAACATTTATTAGACGCCTACGAAAGCATTTTTATACATAAATTTAAAACAGTGTCCATGAACAGCGATCTAGGCCCTCTCCCCCAGTCGCCGCGTTTCGAATTATTCAGAGCAAACACCCCTTCTCCCCCCCTCCACTGAGAGAGAGAATTTCCCCCATCATGCCACACAAAAGACCATCTTCGACAGCCAATGAACAATAGGTTCATCGAACATATAAAAATCAACATCTTCGCCATACTTCCAGAACACCTCCGCTACTGAAGCCTAGAGCATAGCTCTAGAAATGTTCATATAGCATCCTTCTCTCATTCTGCTGTGTTCGCGGTGCATCGCTGTTTTTTCACAAAAATTGCTTGTTTTATTATTTTTACAACCACAGCTTCTCAATTGATTTTTATTTCGCTCTCCTGCAACCACCGTGCTAGTACTTGGTTGCTTTTCGTATCAACATACTTCCTCTTCCTTCCCTTTCATACATTTACACTCATTGACAAATTAATCAGATGGTGCACTAACAAGCAGCGTTCCATACGGTAGAAGTAAAAATACACTCATTTAAACTCACCGTAGCCTCACCGCCAGTCCAATTAAATCAGTTTTGAATTAATTCAAAGTTGCACAGGATAGTGAAATTTTTTTAAAAAGGACGTATGAGGTTGTTTTGACAAACGCTTTCATATTGCACCAGAAATATAGACTTTAAGATCCAACAAGACTAAGAAAGTGAACAACTTATTATTATTATTATCAACTTAACAAGAATTTTTCTACGGAAACTGTAACCGAAAATAAAATTTAAATATTAGCAACCTCAATTAGCAAATTAGGAATGGTTGGAAGATTATATTTGCAAAATAACGAACACGATCCCCGGCAAACCTCATTTTTCCTGGCATGGATGTATATATTAGTTCCATATTATTAAAACTCATGTGATTTGGGTGACCCATTTCGGTATATAAACAATAAAAAGAGCGATAATAACAATTGTATGCAACAACAACAAGAAGAAAGATTAATGTAGGAAAGGAATGGGGAGGATCCTTCACCATATTTTCCTTCCTCCGACATTTTCTTCCGCATCAATCCACCACTTCCAAAAACCCTTCCCTTCAGCACTCGCAGAATGTCATTTGTCACCTTTTATCGAAATGATACGAGTCGTGAATGTCGAAGATGGCTTCGGATACAGTGTTCGATGGGGAGGGAGCTGTACGTCTTCAAAAACCGCCTTCCGTGGCATTCCGCGTCGCAGGGTTCGCAATTATTCTTTCTTAGCAACATCTCTACCCTTTTTCTTCCATCTCGCGCACAATTCTGCCGTCTATCATCTTCCTGCATATCCGCCATATCTTTGAGTGAATTTAGCGAGTGAGACTGGGTTAGAACTTTTCTCCACGGGATTGCGTGAACCACGGATGCAGAAATAAGAAATTTCTGAAGACATTCTTCTACCGATTGGGATTATCAACCATATTTGTAAGGTGAAGGTATTCCTTAACATCAACTTTATCAGGCAGTTTCTTTGAAATAGAAGGTTGAATCCCTTTCTATATATAGTTAAAGGAATTTATTTTAAATTAACATGAAATATGGTAAATAAAACCAAGATTGAAGATCAATGTTATTTCTTGGATGGCAGCCGTGAATCGAACATCGTCGGGAAGATAAAGATTCAAAAATTCCGTACATTCTCTGCTTCAAGGACAAAGATTTCCTTACAGTGGAAAATCCTCATAATGATGATTGAACATATCAGCATTAAAAAAATGGTATTCATACTCATGTTATAGTTTTATTTTAAAGCAACCTTTTTAATTTTAACTAAACAAACAAATAAAAAAAAGAAGGGAATTACGAGACACTGTGAAAAAAACAAGAAGAAACTGGGTTAGACATATTACTAAAAACAAAATCGCCATCATCGGCTTAAGAAAAGTAAAAATGAAAAGTATATGTGATAAAAGAAAGAACTAAGCAACTTAAAGTGAGAATTATGAAAGACGCGGAAGAGCTAAAATTCTAAGGAAATAAAATAGGGGAAACTATAGAGAGAAATGGAAAGGATATATTATCCACCCGACTAGAAGATCGATGATAAAGGCAGAAAAAGACTTTGATATTATAAAATTACACCCCATATTAATAGAATTCTGTCAACAGCATTAGATGAAACTGTTTCCACACGGCCACACGGGTAATACTATATCATCTTTCATTAATGACATTTCCAGGAAATTTAATATCAAATATAACTTATTTCTGCTAATATGCGTTTTTTAAACTATCTTGTATTATTTAGTGATGAATATAAATACTTTTTGGAAGAGCGATATTTTTGTATCTTTTTTGTATCATATTACATTATTTTAAATTTAATTTAATGTTTTAAAACTAACTTACTTTCCGTCCTGCTCTGAAATATGAGTTTGGTGAAAAATTATTTAGGCTCTTCTTAACCTTGATATTTAAAATTAAATTGAATAAGCTAATTATTAAAAATATAAGTACTTCTTTTCGATTATGCATCAAGTTTGCTACTCTATCTATCTAGTAGATGACCCTATCCATGAAAATCGGGCGAAAGTTTTTAGGAAAAATAATTCCAAAAACCATCTATTAATTATTCGACCAGAAACGTGTAAGATGCAATATACAATAATTGTAACAATGTTACAATAGATAAATAACCATATTTTAAACATAATCGTAAACAATCTTCATCCAAGATCGTTAATAGTCCCAATAATACGTGCCATTAAAATCCACGAGAGAGAGAGCTAGGCTTTAACCCTTTCTTTGAACTTTGAATCAAACCAACACTGTTATTCAAAAATGAGGTTTTTACTATTAAAAATAAATAAAACAAATTCTATAGACATTTTTCACAGGTATATGTAAAATAAAAGTCGTTCAGTAACCTTCTCTTTCTTTGGAAAGAAATTATGTGTATTTTGCCTTTGAATCATCTTCGTAACCGCAAAAGTTAAAACTATTTGCTACCATTAGAGCTGAAAATGAGTTGAAAAACAAAGGGATAAAATTGAGATTGCCTTCCTTAACTCAAAGAGAGGACTACTTGCTATAGCCATCCAAAATCGTGAAAGTAGTTATTTCCGATACTTAAAGACAAAGTAATCATTGTTACGAATGTTAAAAATAGGATATATTTGAACCGGTATTACAAGAATTCATTACTCCATCACAGTTCGCACGCCAACGTCATACCATGAAATAAAAGAAAATAAAATTTCTAAAAGATGTATCTTATCTACTCTCCGGAGCTTATAAATGAAATAAATATATTTTATGAAGGGGCGCCAAGGATTTATATAGCGATGGTAAAATTCATTTTGGGAAAGGCAGTTTAGAATTAATTTTCTCGACGAGTAATATTGTTTTAATTGAAATATTTAATAAACAGAGTGGTAAACTAAGCAAATATTACTATCTGGAGCCATGTTCAGCGAGATTTATTACCTGCAGGGGTGCACTTAGAGAAGATTAATAGCTCTCGATACACAATTTAAACCAAAAATTATCTTTCTCGGTCATCATTAATCTAACCTCCAGAATTCTTGGTTGGAAGAACTTTTATCGGCAAATCGAAAAAAACCGACCGAGGGAAGAAAAACGTACATTGGTTCCACATCTTTGCGATCGACTTGTGAGCCTTCTTTGGATGGGGATATGACGTATATCTCCCTTAACAAATGAGGGTCTTTCCCTCCAAGACGTTGAACACGTCCTACTCTTTAGCAGACACTTCCGTCCTCTTAAGGGAGAATCATATATCCCCCCAATCCGGATTGACTCTGAAACATTGCCCAAATACCATTGAGTGACAGTTTGAAGAAAGATATTTGCGAAAAGCCGAACCTTAAGGAGGAATGTGAAGAGAAACGACTCCGGCTCTATAGAACGTGCGTTCCGGAGACGTCATGCGTGATGCATTGCACTAGCATCTCATACTAAGATTAATGGGTTATACCCTTGAGTAGAAAGCTGGATATCTCTCGCAATAGAATTTCATTTAAATGTCCTTTGATTTTGAATTATGAAATAAAATTGCGTAGAATAACTGACGTATGTTTAGGTGATGAGTGGAGATATATTAGGAAGGGTTTAAGATTTTAATTAAAATAACATTACGCTGTTTCTATGAAGGGAAGAAAATAGTGGCCTGTGCTACTCACACTTTCCCTCAAAACCTTCATAGTATATATTTACATCACTAATATTCTTAGTAGTAATGATAACTTTAAGAGGCTCTCAGAAAGCCAAGTGGGTAACGCGTTCGACTTCCGCAAAAGCGGTCCCGGGTTCGATTCCCGGTGGGGTACTACTTGCGAATTGACCTAAGCATTCGAAGCACTTTTATCAATACTACTAGTAATTTTAAAATTACTTTGACAGCTGAGACCATTTCATATATCAGTCCCCACCGGAAATGTGTGTAAAATATCCGTTTTATGTCTGATATTCAGAAGCGTCTTCAAAATTTGGCATTTATATTTGAAATCCTGTTATATAGCAAAAACTCATGCAGTCCTTTCACTCGGAGACATTCACTCAGTGTATTACCCCGTTTGCTAGACATCCCATGGCTTTTACGACCAGTGGATTCACGGCTCATGGACCTTTCAATCTGAACGTTCTTTTATAATCGCCAGCGTTTCTCCAGGATTTTCGGCCAAAGTGCCGGACAACTTATTTTTCACTCCCTCTTGGCGACAGTCTGCTTGGTTGGAGATAGGAACGGCCGAAAAGATACGGAAACGCGGCGAAGGGCAACTGTGAGAGAGGAAAGGAAGTGTATTTACGAGTCTTAACCGGCTGAAGCACTGGATTGATTTATCGTTCCATTTCACTTGACAGTAAACTCGTATGGGACCGTATAAAGGAAGCGGAACTGTTTTCTTTTTGGATGCATTTTTTATCGGAAACGTCTGTATTGCTTGGCTGTTCATCGTCTAAGATGGAGACGGAGGAGGAAAATGGACTAGTGACCCACGGAAAATTAGGATCTTCTGCTGGAAGAAGAGCAACTGCCCAAGCCATAATTTTTCATCTCCACACCCTCTATTGTTACGCAACGGAAAGAAATGTGTGGACAAAAGAGGTCGACAAGACGCACGCAAGCTGTCATCGAACGATAATTGAAATTTCTGCACAATTAGGATGTAATTATTGGGCATATTATAGTAAAACATTATACTTATTGGGTACTTTATAGATTTTCGAGCATTGGAAGTTGGAAGATTAGATCTGAGCATCCTAGCAGACTAGCCGATGCATTTTGAGTTAATTAGTATTTTTGATAAACTCAATGTTTGTTCTGCTTAACCAATTATGCACTTAAGTTCACGACATTTTTTTATAATTGCTAATCAGTAGTGTAAATGAAAACTTTAAATATAAACTAAATGTTTTCCTTCTTATCAAGAAAATGCATGGTAAAACTAACTAATGTTAAGGCGTGCCGTGTGAGTTAGATTATTGCGTCAGTACGAACTACAGTAGAAAATATTGGGTCAACGTTAGGTATAATCAAGCCCTAAAAAAATGACGATTTTCCTTTGCAAAAATAAGTAATGATATTCCCCCCGCTTTACCGATTCTTTTCTGTTGGTGAGCGTTCTTCATAATGAAACTGTATTAAAAGTTAGAGGACCAGGAGGTTATACATCAGTATCACTAAAGTGGAAGGCTCGCAAAATTGCACGGAGAAAAATATACAACCGCATCCGTTTCCCTATAGCCGCTTTTCGGTGAGTGGCAGGAGGTACATGAGCAGTTCGGTTTATTTACCAAGCGTTACGCTGTTGAATATCTTTCCTGGAAAAAATGTAGCTTTAAAGCGATCAGGCATAGAATGTACGTATGTATTTAGTTCAATATTTCACCCTATCTGATCGGTCGGTCGTAAAGCAAATATGCTATGATCTCTAATACGTTTCTTAATTTAACCTCAAGTTTTGATTCTTTTTATATTACCATGAGGCGTTTTGGTTGTGCTTATCGGTTAATCGCACAAAAAATCGTACGACTTTTCGTCGTGCTTTCCCCAATTCGCGAGTATGAAGTTGATGTACAGAGCTCCATATTTTGCACCAATGCTCTAGATATGATCTACATAGCGTTAAACGTTTTTAAACATTACACGATTAAAAATTATTTCGACTTTAGGTATTATTTTCAAGATATCAATTATTTTGTCTTTATGTATTATTTTCAAGGTATCAATTCTTTCTTCTCCGAGAAAAATCTGGAGCCGCGACTAGCGAATAGCGGAAAATGTGCGCATTTTGCCACGCGATGTAACCGAGCTTAACTGATTATTTTAGGATACGCATGCGCGGTGCTGAGATCGAGTTAATTGCTTCTTGAAGGAAAATTGCTCTCAGCGGAAGTCAAGTGGTGCTGCGTAATATTTCATGCCAACAAAACAAGTTCGCATCTCTATGGAGGCGACATATTAATCATAATTCTGGATGATTTATCAGGCGCAGTCCAGATGCGATACAATACGCTAAGCTAGTTAACTAAAAAAGTGTACGACAGTGACAAGGAAGCGGATAATTAGTATGAATGACCGAGGAAGACCCCAACTTGCACTGCTTCCTTCAGGTCTTTCCTCTAAATGAGTAAATTAAGGCAACTAATCCAATTCCCAGTTGCATGAATTTCGCGAATACCGTACTTTCCCTGAGTAAACGTCGTGACGTTTAGAGGAAATTCAACCAAAGAGAATTATGTCTTAATTTTACAAGGAAGAAGCAGCGCCTCTTTGGTAGAGAACTTGCTCCTCACCACTGATTCGTTGAGATGGTAACTATGCATCGCATTCTCAGGAATGTAATGTTTTATAATTATAATGTTTAAATTGAGGAAATCACAGCTGAATGGTTTGCGTTTAACTACATGATTGGAATTACAGCAGTATAGAGGTGTTTTCTGTTAAGTGATAAATTTCGTGAAAATAAATTCTTGTAATTAGTGAATCTTGTAACGAGATGGTACAAATATCACTGAAATAATCCAAAAATACACTATTACATCGTATATATATATTCTTACTTAATGCAAATTATTAATTATATTCTTATATATTAGGGTTCAAATAGTTTTATGGTTTGCCTTCCTGCACTAGAGTATTCTTGAATTGTATGCCTTTTATCCATCTTATTTCTAAGTTATAATGAATAAATTTAGGTTTTTATGTCTTTATTAAGGCGTGATTGTGATTAAAAAGTCTCTTCTTCCATTTAACCTGTCGTCAATGTTATTAATGAAATACGAAAGAAATTGTAAATAGAAATAGATAGGAATACTTAAGAAGAATTTTCGGATATAAGAAACCTAAGTAGTAACTAAGGAAAAAATATCTCCACAGCAGGGAATCACCACAGAGAAGTGGGTCTGAAAAACTTGCGCAAACCTACTGATAGTACATACAAAATAAATGACGAGTAGGAAAATGTGTACACAAAAATCACTTGATCAGTACTGTAACAGTAATTCACTAAAACTAATTCAACAGCAATAAAAACTTATAAAAATAGAATTTCAAACAAAAACAGCCAAAATTAAACTCTTTAAAAATTATGTAATAATTTTCATTAGAAAATTTTGTCTGAAACAAGAACACAAGTCGATATATTTGGTTGGAGCAGTCGTTTTGAAACTCTTGTAAGCATTAAAGCTATATAATTTACATGAAACGCATATAATCCAACAGTGTTAGATTATTCGCCACCTATTCTTTTTCGTGTATGTTCTCTACTTTTCGGAGAATTTCGCTCGAATCATTTCGAACAGTTATAACGAAATAGTACCTTCATTATCCATTTATGTTACAGAAACGTCCAAATACGAGCCGGTGCTACATCGACCTGCTAGATACACCGAAAATAACCCATGTGATAGCCATAAAAAAGGGCTCCGAGACTGATATGGGCGTGCGGCTGGGTCCCCTCAACCCCTTTCATACATCGACACAGCTCTCTGCTGCACCAACCCTTTTCTCCCAAAATCTCATTCCCTGATGGCCATTAAAAATGCATCCGCCCTACAGTCGGCACCCTCTCCTGATGCCATCCCCAGAACGCCTCATCCCTTCGCGTCCTCGGATACCCCATCCTCATTCCGTATCGTTCCCGATTCTTTTTACCATCTCTCATACCGCGAGCCTCCATCTTCCGCCATTGAATATTAAATCGTGTCCCGCACACGTTTTCTACGTCTAGTTTCGTAAACATTCTAGGTCATTCCCAAAGTTAATTCGTAGGCGAGTCTCTTGGGGCTTTCGTTTTAGCGATGAGCCCATAAATAATGGACGCTTTCCTTAAATTTCGCGAATGCATATATGATTGGGATCTTCCCGTTCCCTTTCCCATCTGACCCTTTCTTTTTAATGCATAATTTTCAGTCGTTTGATCTAACGGGAATACATCACTACTTTACACTCCGTCCGTACTTGTGCAAGCATTTGGGATCCAATTATCAATGGTACTTGCAAATTGCTAATTGTGGGCGATTCCTAACATTCAGATTGATGCAAATTTCATTCCTTCAATTCTCCCAGGATGGATTTCTAACTGGAAGCCGCTGTTTCCTTTCATATCAGTGAATTCATGAGACGGAGATTGCATCTTCAATGGAAGGAACGTTACATATGAATGGCGTCCTTTGAAAATAAGAAAATAGACGGTGCATGATATGGAAAGGTTAGGCGAGATGCATACAAAACAATGCATTAATTATTCAAATGTCATGCTGCTTAGGAAAAATCCAACTTTACGTTGCGGATCGAGTTATATCGCATGGGAAATCAATTAATTTTATTTTTCCAGCGTAATCACGAAACTGAATTCGTATTTCAGCACTTTTTTTACCGAAAATCAAGATAAGCGTATCCTTGAGAAATTTCAAACGGTTGCGTCTATTGAAGGACGATTATGTAATTATTTTAGTACATGTACGTAGTTGTAAAACAATGCATACCTAAATGCATACAATGGTAATAAATGTACGCAAATATATTATATTAGACCAAAGATAACCTTAATAAATGTACTACATACTAAATTTATGAGGAAAATTACTACTTACCTACTAGATCTATAAGGAAATTCTGTATAATCATTCCGAATTTCCTGCTCATCAATTTATATCGAAAACTTATATTTTTGAGCTGTACGCGGATATTGAATGGAAGTTTTTTTATTTAAAATTACGTACAATAATGTTCCAACATACAGATGTGGATAAATGGATTTTTCACTTCTGCTCTGGAACAGCTTAAAGAAAATTATAGTCAGTTATATGGTTTATTAGCCGTTGATTGAACGGCCAACCTA